>JAGKTI010007561.1:0-24580 GCA_018397915.1 Birgus latro
AGAAAGGTCAAAGGTGCACGTCTTTCTCCTGATATGACAAAGGGTCAGTGCATGCTGGATTTTCTCCTTAATATAACTAACAGAATTAATCTTTATCAAATTGCATCTATATATGACCCTATTGGTTTCCTGTTGCCTGTCACACTAAAGACAAAGTTGTTAATGAGGGAGATGATTATGAAGGGCACAAACGTTGGAAGGAGTAAGCCAGTTGATTGGGACGAACCACTTGAGGAAACAGTTGTGAAGGAGTGGCACAACTTCTTTATAAATTTGTATGATGTAGAAAATGTGTCTTTCCCAAGATGTATGGAACCAGTAAATGCTGCTGATCAGCCAATGCTAATATTATTTTCAGATGGATCAAGGTTTGCGTACGGATGTTGTGCATATGTAAGGTGGGAATCAAGTACGGGAGGTTATGAGGTATGTTTGATAGCATCAAAAAATCGTATTGCACCAATTCAGATAACAGTTCCAAGGATGGAATTGTGTGGGGGCAGTGCTGTCTTGTAGACTACACAAGTGCACTGAAAGAGAACTTGGATACCAGTTTAATTGTAGATTCTACCATAGTATGCTCACAAATACAGAAAGAATCCCCTGGGTTCAAGACCTTTGTTGCATCAAGGGTAGCACAAATTCTGTGTAAATCTGTTCCTACAGACTGGTGGTGGGTGGACTCAAAACAAAAATATTGCTGATTTTGTCACAAAACCTCGTGATCTGCACAGGCTTAAGGGTAATTCAGTTTGGCAAAGGGGTCCAGAGTTTTTGCACACACCTCAGTCTGAATGGCCCATCTGCCAAGGAGTTGAGCATGAACTGCCAGATGTCGCCTTAATGTGTGTAAAGGAAAATAACATTTTGGACAGTATCAGGCTGGACAACTTCAGGAATTATAAGAAGCTTTTAAGAGTCACTAGTAGACTATCATGTGCAAAAACTAGGTCAATGACACGAATTTTTGTTGATCAGCAGATTTAAAAATAGCTGAAAAATGGTGGATAAGGGTAGTGCAAAGGTGACATTTTTGACTGGAAGCAGAGATACAAAAGACTTGGGCCTTCTCTTTCAAATGGCATAATAGTTGATGGACAGCGGATTGCTAAGTGGATAAAGGACAATTGGAATCAAGAAAACTTCACATTATTGCCTGCCACTCATGCCTTTACCAAACTTTACATCTCTCATTTATATCAAATTGATCGTGGTGGAATATGGAGAATGTGAGTGAATTTAAGTACTTGGGCAGTGTGATGAGTAAGGATGGAAGTCTGGAGGGTGAAGTGCTCGAAAGGGTACAGCAGGGAAGGAAGGTTGCTGGTTCGTTGAAAGCAGTGATAAAAAACAGGGAGGTGAGCATGGAAGTGAAAAAGTTGTTACATGACTGTATTGTGATACCAACTCTGACATATGGAAGTGAAGCTTGGACCCTGTTGGAAGGACAGAAGTCAACAGTGAGAGCAGTGGAAATGAGTTATTTGAGAGGAGCATGTGGAGTCACATGGAGAGACAGACTAACAAATGAGGAAGTGAAGGAGCGTTGTGGTGTGGTTGAGGACGTGATGGGAAGCGTTAGGAGAAACACGTTAAGGTGGTTTGGGCATGTGGAGAGGATGGAGAGTGAAAGACTGGCGAGGAGAGTGTATGTGAGTGGTGGAGGGGGCGAGAGGGAGGGGGAGGCTGAGGATGAGATGGAGGGATGGAGTGGAGAGGTATATGAGAGAGGGGGGTGTGAGCTGGGAGCATGGTAGTGAAATGGCAAGGGACAGAGTGACATGGAGGCGATTTGTTTGTGGCCACCCCGTGCGGGATTGAGGCATCTGGCAATAGACAGATAGATAGATAGGAATAGAGTCAACTCCAGCAAGGCTACAGTCAAGGTTTTGGGTTCCAGGAGCCCACAGAGTAATAAAGTCAATAAAGAAAAAATGTGTACTGTGTAGAAAATTTAACAGAAAGACTGAAGATCAATGCGTGGGTCAGGTTAGTGACGAACGCATGAAACCTGCACCACCTTCTTATCACACTGCCACAGATCTGTTTGGTCCTTTTACCATAAAGGATACAGTAAAGCATAGGACTCGTGGTAAATGTTTCGGGGTCATATTCACCTGCTTAACTTCCCGAGCTGTACATCTAGATCTGGCTGAAAACTATAGTACAGAATCATTTCTGGGCACGTTGAGAAGGTTTGTGAGCATCCGAGGCTACCCTCATACCATCCACTCTGATAATGGATCACAGTTATTTGTTGCTTACAAATGGGAAGTAAGCAGGGAGCTAGACTTGAACATTATCTCTAACTCTGGATGCAACAAAGGAATGGAATGGTCATTTAGCAAATCTAGTAACGCCCCATGGTTCAATGGAGTATGTGAGAGTTTGATTAGGCTGATGAAGGGTGGATTACTTAGAGCAGTCGGAGACAGTATTTTAACATTCAGTGAACTGCAAATTGTGATATATGAAGTGGCAAATTTACTGAATAGCAGGCCTATTGGAATAAAGCCAGCGTGCAGTATAGAGCTCAGTGTATATCTGTGTCCTAATGATTTGTTACTGGGACAAAACAATTTAGGAGTACCCACTGGAGTGTATGCCTTTGTCGAGAGCCCTAGAAGGCGTATGGACTTCATACAGAGTATAATGAATTTCATTCAGGAAAAGATGGCAACGGGATTACTTTCCCACCCTAATCGTTAGGCAGAGGTGGCACGTTGAAAGGAGAAACCTGAAGCAGGGGATATAGTGCTTGAACAAGACTCTAATCCAGTGAGAGGAAAGTGAAAATTGGCCCAAGTGTCAAAGGCAGAACAAGGTAGAGATGGTAGGGTGAGAGAAATACAACTTAGGTACAAAATATGTAAACCTGGGGATAAGTATAGTGGTGTAAAGGACAGAATCATGCAAAGGTCTGTCCATAGACTTGTTGTACTACTCCCTGTTAAGGAACAGTGATGCTGTGGTTAATGCTAGATTATGCTGATTGTTATGTGGTGGCAGCAGTGTATCATTAATATGATATTTGTTGGGCAGAGTTGTGCATCTGACGTTCATGTACTCACTATGCACTTCTAGTAGCTACTGTTCTGCTAACATGTAGATGGCATGAGTTTATGCTGTAGCCTTCGCACCCGCCAATTTGCTGCCTTGGATTATTGTGTTCCTGCCCTGTATCACTGAACTGAATTTGGTGTCCCGGCTTTGGACCTCATAGGAACTGATGGTATGTGGATAAGTTTGACCGGGCGAGGCAAGGTAGAGCTACCACTCATGGCTACGCTGGACGAGATGCAACGAGGTCAATGAAGTATGTGTATCATAGTTATTCTGTTATTGATAATTGTTAAGCGGACCACATTCCCATTGTCAGTATGTTATGAGGTTAAGTTGTAAGGCTTTACACAGAGTTGCTGTTGGATTTACTTGAGTTGTGCCAGTATGTTATGGGGTTAAGTTGTAAGGTATTACCCAGATTGGTATTATTTATTGGAGGCTTGTTCCAGTGTGTTGTGGATCAGGCTGTGGGGAACTAAAGTAGACTTACATTTTGTTATAAGTATTTTGACTGTACACTTATGGGGTTATGTTATGACATATTATTCACATGATCTTTGCTGAATTAGGATAATATGAATATAATTAGAATTGTTGTGTTAACTATGCCTTTGTAATATATGTAGACTTAAGCCTATGTACTTTCACAGGTTGAAATAAATAGTTGACAACGCTTGGCAGCATTTTCGAACTACAGTGATTAAGCAGATTGTTGATGCAGTCAGCATCTACAATCGTATGCACACCATCCGAGTAAACCGCCGTTAACAGTTACTGATCACTTGTCACTTCGCCGCTGGTCTACAGCAAGAGGACATCCAGTGACAGCAGGATGGAAGAGGCTATGGAGGACCTAGAAAGTGGTGTTTGGAGTGTTGCTGGCGAAACAGACTGATGGATTTTAATGTGTGTTCTGCCCCTCTGCCTCATATCCGGCAATGTTGGCAGCTCTTCCCCTCACATAAGGTACAGTACAGTAAATAAAAAAATCCTGTATTTACCTAATGTATTTTTTTATAACCATATAAATGCTTTTGTAAGAGGTTTAATTGGAGGTATAAAAAATTTTGCACCATAAGGGGGGAAAGGAAATAGGGGATTTCAAGAGTCCCTGTAACAAAATATTTGCCTAACACGAGGTCGGTGCAGAAGCAAATGCCCGCGTTAGGGAAGGAACACCTGTATATGAACAACAAAACTAGCAAAAGGAATTACAGTAACAACAAATAATTCACAGCTATCATCTGAACAGCAATATTATTATTAACAGTAACTGACAGACAAATGTATATTCCTCATGAGGGGCACAGTACTATTTTACTTATGTTTCACCAGACTCACTGTGTCTTGCCAGTGATTACAAAAGTCCCACGCTGGTATAAGTGCCATCTGTCCATCACTAGTGTCTTCACAGCTACCAACTGGGATGTGGTTCTGTCGTGCCAGCAACGTACATACCGCCCATCTGGGAGAGTGAATATGTATTGAATAACATGAGGTGAAAGCAAGCTGGTGAAGGGTGATGAGACTGACTTACTATACAAATGTAGTTAATAGGTTCATAGTCTATCCCTGATTATAATTCTTTTAACACTAACACTAACTTGCAGCTCATTTCACATATACCATTGGCAGCAGCAGACAGTGCTAAAGCTCCACATCCTTTCCACAGCACATCTACATACCCAGTGCCATATTCTTGTTATAATTCTGCATTCATGATGAAGAGATGGAAGTTCTAGCTCATGTTAAACTAAAAAGGATATAGTGTCAGTGAGGTGAGATCTGGTGAGGTATTCACAGAACCGTCTGACAGTTATATAATGTTACAGTGGCAGACAAGAATAAAAAGAATATGGTGCAAGATCATTAATCTATCTATCTATTACCAGATGCCATAATACCATAAGGGGTGGCCATTTGACTCTGAGTTATTTGTTTTACAGGGAGGGGCACTAACCCTCCACCAACCCACGTGTTGACACGTAGGGAGCACGTATGGCTTGGTTATATGGTTACCACCCAGCATTGTAAATGGTTTCTTGGCTTACAGGAAACCATTAGGCTTGTCACTCAATGTAAAGCCACCTGTAAAGGAAAGAAAAGCAGTAAGAAGTGACAGGAAAGATGGGAGAAATAGGAAGAGAGGAGGGCAGGCACAGAAAAAGCATGACAAAAGGCTACGGAAGAAGTAGGCAGATACTACGTGGGAAAGTGTCAGTACTGAATTATTCTTGAGTAAAAATGAGATTACAGGTCTAACATACAAGATAAAGTTAATCCATGTCTATGCAAATCAGCTTATGAAGAAAAATAAATTGAAAAAAATGAAGATATAAAGGAAGGTATGAGAAGGGCGCAAAATGCTGACTACAGTTGTGTGATGGGAGACTTCAGTGCAAAGTAGACAAGAAAAGAGTAGGTGAGAGTGCAGTAGAGCTTTTTGGAATGTCAGGAGATGAAATGGTAGTGGAGTTTGCAGAAAAAACAGTCTTAGGGCAATGAATACCTTCCTGTAAAAGAGACAATGTGGGAAGTGGACTTGAAAGGACCAAATGGTGAAACAAAAAATGAAATATGACTTCATCCTAAATGACAAATCCCATGCTGGTCAAGGTGACAGAGCAAAGTCAAATATTCCACCCCTAGGTCAGTTAGTGGCTGAAAGTGTTGCATTCCCTGGGTGACCCTTACTTGTTCTGTTAGTTTTGGAAGGAACAACACTGCACCCTTTGTTGTTTTCTTCTTTGCATTAAAAAAATAGGATGCAAGTGCAGACCTGACAATCCATGTACTGTACAGTACTACTAAATATCGGGAAAGAGAGAGAGAGAGGCTAAGATGATGGAAACAATCCAACCTTGTACCGGTGGAAGAGATGGCTTAAGAATGCAGGTTATTTGTTCAAAATTAATACTAACAGGTGATGGGTAACATATATACTGACACAACAAATTAATGGAAACTTTGATGTGAGTAGTAAATGAAGCAGCTCTTGAAGTATCAAGTCCAAACCATTCACAGCAAACTCTCCAGTCTAAACAAGAATTTCTAAGGAAAAGAAGGAACATGACTGTAAGGACAAGGAGCAATCACAATCAGGCAGCTGAACTAAAGGAACTGATTGACAAGAAGAAAAATTAACACATCCTGAAGTCACCGCAGCAGAGGCTTGGAATAAGACCAAACCAAATGACTGTTGTAAGAGACTGAGATACAAACTACATAAATAATGTTAATTAAAGCAGCAAAATATTCTTCATAGCTCTTCAGTAGTAATACTGTACCATGGTAAACAAAAAAAATCCAGATGGAGAGATGGTGGCCCCAGTAATTCCCAGTATATGATGGATAACTGGACACCAACAGGACCTATTGTAGTGTTTACCTCGACGGCCAGGTGGAGTTGTTTATGGTCGGTTGGAGTACTAAACTGAACACCTGTTCCCAAAATTCCTAAAAAAACATTCATGTATACTTACTGACAATAGTTCTTTACATTTTTGGTAGACTATAATAGCAGCCCTTGTCCATAATATCTGCCCAGATGCCATCGTATACCCAGTGTTGAATGAACGGCGATGTACAATACTCCTCCCAGCGTGGAGTGTTAATTTGTATCCGCGACGCGGATTCCGCGCTCCCCAATGAAAAAACTGAATTATCGTCATCGTTATGTCATCCCTGCACGATATAAAAGGTTGTTTAAACTTTCATAATTAAAAATATATATAATGAAAAGTAATAGGCACTCTAGGAGGGAATTATAACTTTAAAAAAAAGTTTTTTCCCCCCCTGTGGGCAAGGGAGGGGGGGGGGCGGGGGGGGAGGGGGGAGCGCGCATGTGCTGGAGTCCGGAGATTGGAGTCGACGTCCGTGGCAGTCGATACTCGTCCTGAGTTTTTGCAGAAGGTCCAGTCCCAGGTATTCGTCGTATACGCGACAGGAGGAGTCGAAAATGATGAAAGGGTGTAACGAAGAGATGTTCTGGTGTGTGTCTGTGCGAAGGGCCTGCGTTTCCCCACGTATGGGCTGGGGGCCATGTCCTGCGTCTACAAGGTGAGCTTAAGTGGGGAAAAGCGGGCCAAGGGTCGAACGGTGACGAGAGTAGAAGTGGCTGTACAGGCAGGATCTAGCTGCTCCCATATCGACTAGCAGCCTTGCCTTCACCCCATTCAGTCTCATCTTGTTGTAGACTGGGGGGCAGTATTTCTGTGAGGTGGCCCCTGCCACCGCGGGGAGGTGCGAGGGCTGTCCTAAAAATCCAGCTGCTGTGGTGTATCGTCGTCCTCGGGCTCCGTTACCCCATGGTCTAAGGGGTTATCTGTGGTGGTGTCGCCCTCAGTGCACTCATCCTCCAGGACCGAAATCTTATGGCGTCCTGGGGTGGTGAATTTCCTCTGAGCTGCCTTTAGCTGTTCCCTGATGTCGTGGAGGGGGCATCTGTTACTACAAGCCGTGAACTCCCAGGGGTTCATGGAGATCCAATTGGTGTCCTTTGTGTCCGGACGCTTGCGTGAAGGGTGAGCCTTGGGGATGGAGGGCCTTGATGTGGGGCTTGGCTGGACTGGGGGTGGTCGAGGGGGGCTTGTTGGCAGCGGCTTTTGTGTAGGGAATCTGCTTACCGCGCCAATCTGCTGCGGGGTAGTACGGGCAGCCAGGAGGCGACGTACCAGCTGGATATCTAGGGCCATGTTTCCCGTAGGGTCGTGGATTGTGAAGTGCTCCCTGCCAGTACTAGGGAGAATCCTGACCAGGGAATTAAAAACATGTTGTTCCCGGGTTTCCTTGTTGCATACCGGGTATGCGGCAGTGACGAGTCGCCTGGCCTGGACGAGTGTGTCGTCATGGTTTCCGTCGTAGGTAAGGGAGTCGAGCTGTGCAAGTGCTACGACTTTCCCTAGTGAGGGGGTGATTGCTTGAGTCATAATCTTGGAAAATTCCGGCCATGTTAAGTGCGGGACGATCTTGGGTGCGAATGTTGCTACTGCCTTACTCAGCAGTGACGGTATTATTGGTATTTTCTGCCTGTCTGTGTCGAAGGCTATGTCTAGTAGTGGTTTTACTATTTCCATGTATGTGTGGATGTCATACTGTTCAGGGTCAAATTTGGGTATTTGAATGTGTGGTTTTGCTACCATTTTGCCGAAGTTTCCCTTGTTACCCTGTTGCCACCCACCAGGTCAAGAAACACCGCTTGCCACCAGTGTTATCCTGCGTGTTTTTGGGTGTGACGTCTCGTCCCTTATACACGGAGCCTGGAATGGGGTTCTCTTTCTAGAATGGGCTGGGCTCTATTAAGGCAATCAGAGGGAACAGGACATAAAAAGGCAGGGCAACAACCTTACATGTATATTACCAACAAATTACAACTCTGACATGACGTAAATACACACTTTACAGGAAAATAGTTATAACACACAGATAGACAGAACCAGGGAACTTCGGGGCAGGAGAGGGCTGGGGCTGGTTGGCGGCCTGCGTCAGGATGCTCTGGGTCATCAGGACTTCTGGAGGCTGACCCATAGAGTCTCGTCAGGGAGTTATCAGAGGGCCGTGCAGGAAAGGGTGGGCCCTTCCACAGGAGTACGGGGGAGGGAGTTAGAGCAAGGGCGGCTCGGAGCCGTGTCTTCCCCGTGTGCGGCTAGGTGGCCATCACCCGGTGTGAGAGAGTGCGGCAAGGTGGCCGTCACTATACCTCCTTTTATGGAGTTAGAGCGAGGGCGGCAGTTGGCCGTCTCCTCCCCCGTGTGCGGCTAGGTGGCCGTCACCCAGTGTAAGTACGTGCGGCAAGGTGACCGTCACTCTTCCTCCTTTTATGGAGTTATAGTGAGGGCGGCGAGGTGGCCGTCTCTTCCTCGTATGTGGTAAGGTGGCCGTCACCTGGTATGGCTGAGAGAGGGAAGCAGCAGGTGGGCGGCTAGTGACCGACTCCAGAATGCTGTCTGGGGCTGTAGGAGTAGCCTCACCCTGAACCTGGCAATGGCTGGTATGGCGGAGGTGTAATGCACTGTTATTGCTACCTGCATGGTGGCTTATCTGAGCGTGAGAGGGGCGCACAGGAGAGGTACAGGCGTGCCCGTTTTGAGCGGATCACATGCTGCTCACTTCCGCTCACCGAGTGTCTCCTCAGGGGGTCGGTGTCTGGCCCAGGTAAGGTTGAGGGGGAGCTTCGCTATTCTGTGTTTTACTTATATCCTGCATTTCACATAGGTACTGGGTTAGCCGGTGATTGGCTTGTTGCAAGTTTTACACAGAAACAAACTGTCTTTCTACCGGCTGTGGGAATGTATGGTAGTATGAACACAGTATTCATGGCACGTCTGTTACACTGGTATCTCTAACACAAAAAATACTATTACTATACTCATCAACAGCACTGATACACTAGTTACATAAACATATATATATATGTATATTACTCGCATAGGTATATCATAGACAGAGAGACACGTGCGCCATCACACAGAGAAGGGGGGGGGAACTGAAGTATTTCTGCGCACTAGGGAGACACTCGTAAGTGAACTAGATATACATAGGTTTATTGAGCGACGTGCCGATACACTGGGGAGGGAAATGTATTGAATGCAAGGGATGGCACTGTTTCTTTATAATCATTCAGTTTCCACTATAACACGTTATTCGTTTATAACACTAGGGGAGGGAATGTTACTTGATACAGTCAAGGGGCTGTGCTGTGCTCTGTACATTATACGCCTTCACTGAGGATCACTAAGGCTCATCCAGTCGTACTCACTGAGGCACTCTGGGAATCTTGACTGAGCCAGTACACTGATGAGAGATACACTGCGCGTCACATTTATGTCACTACGCATCACAGTTACGGCCTGGTAAGTTACACTGTCTAGGATTCACACACTATTACGGCCCTTTTCACTATACTGGGTGGGCCAACTCCCGGTACCTCAGGCTGGTGGAGTGAGGTGAGGCTCGCCCTTCTGGGGGCCCCACGCAGGGGTGCAGGGCTAGGGGCTAGGGCCGAAGAGGGAGAGTAGGCGGGCCTGTCACAGGCTCTGGGGAGTGCCAGACTGGGCTCTACTGTCAGGCAGGTCACGCCCTGGAGTTCTGGGTAGGCCCTGGGGAGTCTGGGGGCCTGGGATGCTGGAACCTGGGGCCACCAGAGGAACAGGACTGCGGCAACTGCGAGAGGGCGGCGTCGCTGTCAGGGTCACCTCACGGCAACCTCGGGCTTGGGGCGTCACCGGCAGGGCTTGGCGCCGGCGGCTCTGCTGGTGGGACTTCTGCCTCGGCTGCTGCTGCCCATGTAGGAGGGGCTGGAGGGAGCCAAGGCCCTGGATAGGGCCTTGTCACGGCCCCAAGAAAGGGTCTCCCCCGGACTCACCTCCTGGAGAATGGGGAGTACGTCCTGCCCGGCCGCAAGAAACAGGGTGGGCCAGGCAAGGGACTTCCCTGTCAGGAGCTGTCCTAGGAGCAGAGGGCGAGGAGTGGACGATGGCCAACTCTACCTCCTCTGTGTGAACGGTGACCTGCACGGCGGTTCCTCTGCCCTGTCGGACCACAGGGAAAACACGAGGAGCGGACGATGGCCTGCTCTGCCTCTACTCGGCATGGCTTATGGCCTGTGTAGCGGCCCTGCAGCAGGTAGGTGACTGGGGAACGGATGATGGCCCGTTCTGTCCCTTGCCCAGTATGTACTATGGCCTGTACCGCAGCGTTGCGTGGAGTTGTAAGGACAACTCAACCCCTGACCTGCCGACTGGAATTTTTCCCGGTGACTAGGTGCTTGTTACTGCTACATTGGCGTAGCATCGGCTGGGAGCATGAGGGGCGCCGGGGAGTGACACAGGTGGGCCATTCCAGCCTGCAGCCACTCCATGTCGGCCGCGCACCCCCGGTGGTCCTTCGGGAGCTGGGGGAGTTGCTGTCGTCTGCAGACATTTCTCCCGACTCACATTTCACCCTCTCTCATTACGCCCATGCCAACATCGACTGCCATACCTTGTATTTTTTTTTATAAACCCATCCATATATAGACTGAACAGCCATGGAGATATGACACACCCCTATTTCAATCCAACACTCTGATAGAAAAATTAACTCAGTTCACCATCCACATGCACTGCAACCTTAGCACCCTCATACGTACTCTTCTTGGCAGTCAACAATTTCCCATTTACTCCATATTTTCTTAATAGTTTTGTTATGCTGAGTGTTCAGAGCTCAACTCCTTGTTCTCTGCACACGGGCGCTGGTCTAGGGTTCCCTTCAAGACCGGGTCTAGAGTATACAACTATGAGGAACAGGGCATAAAAACTCGGGCTGACCAACCTTACACGTATATTACCACAAAGAGTTACAATGCCATACACAGTACAATGCACAGATCAAACACACTATCCGATACACTGGGGATCTGGGTTGGGCTGCTAGTGGCTGGGCAGCTGCAGGTGTTGTCCAGGTGTGGAAGGGGTCCTGTCAAGCGTGCTCTACCACAGGAGGCACGGGACCGCCCGCCACTGGGGGTTGGTTCATCGAAGGTGGGCTGCTGGGCGGTGTCGAGGGAGGCCCTTCTCTGGTGGGGCCTCAGTGAGTGGCTCGGCCCTCTGGACTGGGGCCGAAAAGGGAGAGCAGGCACACCTCTCTGCCTACTCCTGGGACTGGTTGGCAATGGGGTGGGGAGGTCTCATCTTGGAGTCCTGGAGCCCCCCCGGGGTGGCTGGGGGCTGTGGCTTCTCTCAGGTCATGAGGCTGTTGGAGGCTGCCTTCAGCATCTCCTCCTTCAGAAGTCCAACAGCGTGGGGCGACGTGGGGGCGTTGCCTGCAGGGAGTGGATCCCAAGGCTCACGATGGGTCCGCTCCAGATCTTCTCCAGCTGCACCTTCACTGACTCTCCGGCTCTGTGGGGAGAGAGAGAGAGAGAGGGGGATGTCCCACTCAGCCAGTGGAAGAGTGAGGCGAGCATGGGACGGCAGGGGAGGGACGTACAGTCGCCCCTGTCCTGCTCGTGCCTGTGGGCATGACAGAGCCTTCCTCGGTGTATACAGTGGCCGTCGCCAGGGATCTGTCTTGCCCTGGGACCACAGGTGCGGGATGTACAGTGGCCGTTCCTGCCTTGGCGCATACAGTGGCCGTCACCGAGGTCCTGTTCCCAGTGCAGGCTGCAGATGAGGGACGTGCAGTGGCTTTTCCCTCCCGGCACATACAGTGGCCGTCACCTGGGTTCTGCTTGTGCCAGCAGGTGTGGCAGAGTCTTCCCCAGTGAGCACAGTGGCCATCGCCAGGGCTTTGTTTTGCCCTGGGACAACAGATGTGGGACATACAGTGGCTGTTCCCTCCCCGGAGCGTACAGTGGCCATCACCGAGGTCCTGTTCCCAGTGGAGGCTGCAGATGAGGGACATACAGTGGCTGTTCCCTCCTGGCGCGTACAGTGGTCGACACATCGGTTCTGCTTGTGCCAGCAGGTGTGACAGTCTTCCCTGGTGCGTACAGTGGCCGTCACCGAGGCTCTGTCTTGCCCTGGGATCACAGGTGCAGGACGTACAGTGGCTGCTCCCTCCTCGGCGCGTACATTGGCTGTCACCAAGGTCCTGTTCCCAGTGAAGGCATAAATTGAGATATGTACAGTGGCTGTTGCCCTGGTTCTGCTCGTGCCAGTGGGCATGACAGTCTTCCCCGGTGTATACAGTGGCTGTCGCTGGGGCTCTGTCTTAACCTGGGGTAGCATGCTTGGCATGTACAATGGCCATCACCGAGGTCCTGCAACCAGTGGAGGTGGCAGATGAGGAACGTACAGTGGCCGTTCCCTCAGTTCTGCTTGTGCCAGTGGGCGTGACAGAGTCTTCCCTGGTGCGTACAGTGGCCCTCGTCAGGGCTCTGTCTTGCCCTGGTGTAACAGGCTTGGTGCGTACAGTAGCCATTACCGGGGTCCTCCTCCCAGTGGGGACGCCTGGGTTCTGCTTGTGCCAGCAGGTGTGAGAGTCTTCCCCGGTGAATACAGTGGTTGTCACTGAGGCTCTGTCTTTCCCAGGGATCACAGGTGTGGGACGTACAGTGGCCGTTCCCTCCCCAGAGTGTACAGTGGCCATCGCCTGGGTTCTGCAGGGGGTATGAGTAGATGAGGTACATACAGTGGCCATTCCCTCGGTTCTACATGGAACTGTTGAGAAACAAGTACCACCCCAATCCTGGCGAGTGCTGTACTGGCCCGAGACTAGGGCAGCGGGACTGTCTATCTCCCGCGGAGTCTGCTGAGGGGAAGAGGGGCACATGGTGGCAGGGGATGTAAGCCCATCTCTCCCGGGCTCCATATGCGCCTCCCTGTGGTCCCTCCATGGGGTGGGTATTTCAGCATCCCTGCGTGCCTTGCTGTGGTCTCCTCTTGAGGTGGGTATTTCAAGTTTCCACACTCCTTGTCTATCCACTCTTTCATATGCTTCCTCCAAATCCATGATGGATACATACACATTCTTTCCGTTCTCTAGGAACTTTTTCACTAAAGACTGTAGGGTAAAAATCTGATCTACACAAAGTCAGTGCCTTGAAAACATGCACCAAGTGAATCTTTTCACTGAGGGCTACTGATAAAGCACGGTTAGTGAAATGAGAGCATCAATACGTGGCAAAATACCGAAGCTCCCCATCAACCTTACCTGGGCAAGACACCCACCCCAGGAGGAGATACCCAGAGAGCGCAAATGAGCTGTGCGGGCTCTGTACAAGACGGGCGCACCTGCATCTCTCCCGCGCACCCCTCTCGTGCTCAGGTAACTCGCTGCAGATATTACAGTCACGCCAAATTACACCTCCACTGGACAAGCCATCGCCAAGTTCAGGGTGGGGCTAATTTTTTAGCCCCAGACCACCCCAGAGTCGGCCACCAGCTGCCCACTTGCCGCTTCCCTCCCTCAGCCATACCGGGTGATGGCAACCTTGCCGCCCTTGCTCTAACTTCACAAACGGAGGTCCAGTGACTGCCACCTTGCTGCACATACTCACACCGGGTGACGGCCACCTTGCCGCACACGGGGAGGAGATGGACACCAGCCGTCCTCACTCTTAACTCCACAAAAGGATGTCAAGTGATGGCCACCTTGCCGCACCTACTCACCCCGGGTGACGGCCACCTTGCCGCACCTACTCACCCCGGGTGATGGCCACCTTGCCGCACACGGGGAGTAGATGGACACCAGCCTCCCTTGCTCTAACTCCACAAAAGGAGTTCAAGTGACGGCCACCTTGCCGCACATGGGGAGGAGACAGACACCAGCCACCCTCACTCTATCTCCACAAAAGGAGGAAAGGCAACAGCCACCTTGCTGCACCTACTCACACTTGGTGACGGACACCAGCCACCCTCGCTCTAACTCCACGAGGAAAGATGACGGCCACCTTGCCACACCTAGGAGATGGCCACCTTGCCACTCCACCAAAAGAACAAAAAGAATGGGTCATGGCAAGTGCCCTCCCCCTCTCTCCCCACAGGGACACCCTCCCCCTCGACCAGAAGTTGAAGGAGGCCTGGCAAGGACCCCTGGTGTCTGGAGTCCTAGCTCTCTCCACTGACTCCTGGCGGCTCCAACCCCTGTCGGACTCTGCTGCCCCGAGCTGCCGCAGCCCACACCTGACAGAGGCTCAGCAGCGAGACTGCAGCCCAAGGACCAGACGAGACTTCCACAGGACCCCGGGGCATGACCCCCCTAGCCGCCCCCGTGACGACCTCCTATCCAGCACGGTAAGCACAGGCAAGAGTGCCTACTCTCCCTGTTTGGGCCCAGCCCCTAGGCCCGAGCCCCATACCCCTGCGGAAGGGATCCCCCCCTACCACGGCCCCTGACCACTCCCGGATGAGACATCGACAGCCCGGCCTCCTGACAAAGGCCCCCGGAAGCCCCTACAACTCCAGGGCTCCCCTGACACAGGCCGCTGGCCTGGGCCCTCCTCTACTGCCGGACCTCACCCTACAGCAAGCCCTAGTCACATTCTCCTGTCACTGAGTCCTTCGGCCCTGTCTATCTGTATGTGACATTATTTTCTTGTAAAGTGTGCCATGTTCATGGTAACAGTGTTGTAATTTGTGGTAATATTCGTGTAAGGTTGTTGCCCAGAGTTTTATGCTCTGTTCCCACTGAATGCCTTAAAAGAGCCCAACCCGGTCTAGAAAGCGAACCTTACTCAAGGCTCCGTGTCTAAGGGAAGAGAAGTCGCGCCCTTACACATGCAGCATAACACTGGTGGCCAGTGGTGGTTCTTGACCTGGTGGGTGGCAACAGGGGAACAAGGGAAACTTGGGCAAAATGGCAACAAAAAAACACGTCCAGATACCCAAATTCGACCCTGAACAATATGACATCCACACATGCCTGGAAATAGCTAAACCACTGCTAGACATAGCCTTCGAGACAGACAGACAGAAAATAGAAGTAATGCTACCACTTCTGGGCAAAGCAGTAGCCACACTTGCACCCAAGATCGTCCCGGAGTTAACATGGGCAGAATTCACCAAACTTATGACTCAGGCAGTCACCCCCTCACTAAGGAAAGTCGTAGTGCTAGCACAGCTCGACTCCCTCACCTACAATGGAAACCTCGACGACACACTCGTCCAGGCCTGGCAACTCATGACCGCCGCATACCCGGGATGCAACAAGGCAACCCGGGAGCAACATGTTTTTAACTCCCTGGTCAGGATTCTCCCTAGTGCTGTCAGGGAGCACTTCACAATCCATGACCCAGCGGGAGACCTGGATCAAGATATCCAGCTCGTACGTCGCCTCCTGGCTGCCCGTACAACCCCACAGCAGGTTGACGCTGTAAGCAGATTCCTCACACAAAAAGCAGCGCCACCATGCCCCTCTCGCCCACCTCCAGTCCAGCCAAGCCCTCCACCAATGCCCTCCATCCCCAAGGCCCACCTTCACAAAAGCGTCCTCACACAAGAGACACCAGTTCCATCAACCCATGGGAGTTCACATGGCAACAAATGCCCCCTCCATGACATCAGAGAACAACTGAAAGCAGCTCGGAGGAAATTCACCACCCAGGGACGCCGTAAGATCTCGGTCCTAGAGGATGAGGGCATCGAGGGTGACGCTGCTACGGAAAACCACTTAGACCCCAGGGGAACAGAGCCCGAGGACGATGATACACTGCAGCAGCTGGATTTTTAGGACTGCCCCTGCACCTCCCCACGATGGCAGGGGCCACCTCACAGAAATACCATCCCCCTGTCTACAACAAAATGAGACTGAATGGTGTAAAGGGAAGGCCTCTAGTCGATACGGGAGCAGCTAGGCCCTGCCTATACAGTCATTTCTACTCCCGTCACCTTTCGACCCTCGGCCCGCTTTTCCCCACCTTAGCTCACCTTGCGGACGTGGGGTATGGCCCCCTGCCCATACGTGGGGAAAGGCAGGCCCTGCGCACAGACACGCACCAAAACGTCTCTGCACTACACCCCTTCATCATTTTTTACTCTACTTGTCGGGCATATGACGGATATCTGGGGCTGGATCTTCTTCAAAAGCTCAGGACAAGCATCAACTGCCACGGGGGGTGACTCCAGTTTAACAAACCTCCGGACTCCAGCCCCCAGCCCATCTACACATGCACCCCCCCCATCCCCGGCCTCGGTCCTCAACCCTCGCCCCCTGGGGTCCCTGACCCCTTGTTTCTCTCCCCTCCCCCCCTGCCCTCACCTTCCCCACTACCATCACCTCCACCCTCACCATCCCTCCTCATCATGAGCCCTGGTTGCAACTGAACAAGCCATCAGGAACCCCCATTCTTTTCTCCCCCTCCTTACCCCCCAGGGCCCCTTCCTCCTGCCTACTCCCACCCACCTTCCTCTCCCCCCCACTGCAATATGGTGCGCATCACTAACCTCTCCACCACCCCCCTTACCCTACCAAAAGGGCTAGTCGTGAGGGAAATGGAGGAAGCCGAGCCCTGCACACCCCTTCATGCCCCCGCCCCCTCCCTCACTACCCCCTCATCTCTCTCCCCACCAAATGGACAGCCTATGCCACCTGCTCCTGGACTTTCAGGACCATTTGATATAGGCCACACCACTGTACTGACCCCACGACATCCACACTGAAGGACTACCAATTCGCCAACCTTCTTGACGAAACCCCCCCCCCCCCCCCAGCGAGCTGAGGAGGACCGGCAGGTCCAGGAAATTAGATACAGGTGTCATCTCACCCTCCACCAGCCCATGGTCCTACCCCGTCGTGCTAGTGAAAAAGAAAGACAGGTCAATGAGATTATGTGTGGACTACCGATGCCTCAACAACATTACCGCCACGGATGCCACGCCCCTGCCACATATAGATGACTCCCTTGACTCCCTGTCGTGGTTTTCCACCTTGGACCTCCAGTAAGGGTATTGGAAGGTTCCAGTACACCCCACTGACAGGGAGAAAACTGCCTTCTCTACCAGCAACGGGAGACATTGTGAGTTTAACATCCTGCCCTTCCGACTCTGCAACGCCCCTGCCACTTTCTCACGTCTTATGGAGTACGTTCTTAGTGGCCTCACGTGGGAGACTTGCCCCGCCTACCTAGACGACGTCATCGTTTTTAGCAGGACCTAGGCTGACCACCTCCACTGCCTCAACCAAGTCTTCCAATGGATCAGGCAAGCTGGGTTAAAACTTAAACCATCCAAGCGCGTCCTGGCGGCACGCTCTGTTGCCTTCCTGGGACACATTATCTCCCAGGAAGGGAGATACAGGTGTCATCTCACCCTCCACCAGCCCATGGTCCTACCCCGTCGTGCTAGTGAAAAAGAAAGACAGGTCAATGAGATTATGTGTGGACTACCGACGCCTCAACAACATTACCGCCACGGATGCCACACCCCTGCCACATATAGATGACTCCCTTGACTCCCTGTCATGGTTTTCCACCTTGGACCTCCAGTAAGGGTATTGGAAGGTTCCAGTACCCAAACAAACTCCGCGCCATTGCAGACCTTCTTCTACCAGAAGACGTAACAGAAGTTCGAGCTTTCCTGGGACTGACTTCCTATTACCAGTGGTTTGTAAAGGGCTTCGCCGACATCGTTAAGCCCCTCCACCACCTGACTAAGAAGGGAGAGCCTTTTACATCTACTGAGGACAGAGTTACCACCTTCAATACCCTGAAGAACACACTTATCACAGCCCCGTCATTGCCTTCCCCGATTACAACCTGCCATTTTACCTATACACGGACGTGTCACTCATTGCAATCGGTGCCATCCTAGTGCAAGTACAAGAAGGATGGGAGCACATTATCGGATGTGCCAGCAGAACCCTCCACCAGGCTGAAAAGACCTATGCTGCCACCAAGCGAGAGTGCCTCGGAATAATCTGGGACCTGGAACACTTCCGGGCCTACCTGTCTGGTGCTAAGGTCACCATCATTACCGACCATCAGTCGCTCCAATGGGTCCGACAATCAAACACCCAAAATGTGCAACTCATCAGATGGAGGGAGACCTTAGAAGATTTCCACTACGAAAACTCCTACAGCCCCGGAAAACTCCACGTAATGCCGATGCCCTGTCCCGGCTCCCTGTATAATCCGTCCACCCCGCGTCTGAACTGGTCCAACAATGGCGGAATGGTAATCGACCAGACTGGATACCAGCCCATGTCTTTTCTAAACTCAACCAATAAGGCAACCATCTCTTCACACAAATGGGCCACATCGTACTCAACCCTGAAACCGCCCTGGACACCTTGACCCATCTCCACTCTAACAATGGGATACACCTGGGCACAAAAAAAAATTACTACAGGTGTTTTGAGACATCTACTGGACAGCAAGCCCCTCCAACTTGGCCCAACAAGTGGTTCAAGCTTGCTAGGCCTGTGCCCTCGGGATAGACATCACCAGCACCTCTGGCCCCACCGGCAGAATCACGGCTCACAAACCCTGGCAACTCCTGGCCAAGGACAGGCTCCTTACCACCGATAGCCGGCTACTGTTACATAATCACGTTCGTAGACAGCTACTTGAAGTTCCTCACCGCCTGTCCAGCTAAAGAACACCACACTGTAGCAGTAGCTGAAGCCCTCGTCCGCCATGTCTTCCCCTATTTTGGTATCCCGCAGGCACTACATTCTAATAACGTGCTGGAATTCACCGGGACAATATGGCAAGAACTCACTACCCTTTTCGGATAAGAAATTTCTCACTCCTCTCCCTACTGGTCCCAAGGAAATGGCATATGTGAGAGGAGCCATCGCACCCTCTTAACTCGAGGAATCCCATCGACGTATGGGTACGTCGCAATGTTTTGTCACAGCTACACCCATCGACGTACGGGTATGTCGCGCAATTGCAAGGATCATAATTTGCACAATTTTCAAGTTTCATGGGCGATTTTTGGTAGGTACATGTGGGAGACTTTCCTCTACCTGCTGTTAAGCAGGGATACTGCCTGGTCCCACCTAACCCCCCTCCTCCCCTTCCCCCCACACTAGGCAATTCACCTGTTAGCAGTAACCTGGCCAGTAAAGGTATGTTGCCCCACGGTCTCTCCAATGACGAAATTCACGGTGAAAGTGATTCCTGAGGTGGAGGACAAAGAAATAAAGAAGCTAGAGCAAGAAACAAACAGAAGTGATGAGGTGGTAATGTCATAAAGGAAGGTGCCATATGTGGATGTGTTTGGTGACTGAACAATGCTTCTATTGCCTATATAAATGTGTGAAAACCAATATAGTCTTGTACTACACATAAATTCGTACCAAATACATAAATAAATACGTAATTTAAAGTGGCTTGAATTAGTTAACCCTTCCATAGTTCATTTTCTTTAGTCAGGTACCCTGAGAAAGAGGGAACACGTAAGGCTTACTCATCTCCTGTAGCACCATTAATAGCCTCAGGAAGGCGATTTCTCTATGAATTTTCGATGTTTCTCACCAAAAGTGAAGGTTTGAGCCAAAAAAAAAAAATCCGAAAGTGCTCGGGACTGGGGGGTATTGGAGGTCGGAAATCTGTTGGGACGTGACGGGTTAAATCAGGTGTGTACCCGAATAGAAGAGACTCAAGACGAAGACTGGCCCGCCCACGTAAAGATCGTGCAGTGGGGACTAAACACCTGCCCCAGAGATGACAGCATCTACCCCCATGAGCATGTTTTCGGAGAAGCCCCACTTCTCCTCCCCCTCAGACGTCACCTCAAACCACTGACCAAGCCCCCAGTGTCCGACCCCCTTCACCATCTAAAAAGCAGGTTACACCACATGCAAAAGCACCAAGATCTCAAGCCGGACACCAAACCCACCAACCCCTACAAGCCAGGAGACACAGTTATGGTAGCCCGACTACCAACCCCGCACAAACTGGCCCCCGCGATTCACGGGCCCCTACACAATTACCCACATCCCCAATCCATATCAAGTCATCATTGACTATCGTAACACCCCGCGCACATACCGTAATAGACACGTCAGACCATACAAGGGAAACAAACCCCCACCCGCTCCGCCACACATGTCCCCCAGCCACGCAACCACATCTTCCCCCTCAACCCCCACCTCTTTCTCCGACCCCTACTCTCTGTACCTTACTCCCTCCCCCTCCTCTACATCATCTCCCATCCCCTCCTCCTCACCTGCCGCCTCCTCGACCCGCTCGTACTCCCCCTGCCTCTACCTCCCCCGTCCCCGATACCGATTCACCTCACTCACACACTTATGCTACCTCTCCTGAGCCACAAGGCATGCTACATTCCACAAACCTTAATCCACCACCCCTCCTCACACCACCGTGTCCTAAGCATCTCACGCCTACTCCACAGCCTGCACCATCCCCTCCACACTGCATTCCACTGGCTAGACTCCCTCCCACCCCCGCCACCCCATCACCCGTGCCATCACCACCACCAACAACCAACCGCCGCTCCATATCCCACACCCCACCATGTCCCTCTCCACCCACGCCCAAACTCACCACTTCCACCACCCGATCTGGGCGAGTCTCATGCGCACCCCAGCGATACACTGGCACCCCCTCCCCATCACCACCCACCACCCCGACGCCGCCAAACACCAACCAAGTGATATACTGTATTCTCTAAGCCATGCTAGCAGCCCAGCCACCCACACTCCCAAGGGACATCACCACCTCCAACCACCAGCATAAAATGCCAGCCCTCCCATCAGCGGCCAGCATTCAGCCACAGCCCACCATCGCCACCACACCATCTCATCTCCAGCCATGAAGATCCGCCGTGTCACCTGGGCCCCCATCATGGGGGAAAAAAATGCATTTGGGGGACACTCCACCTACGGTGCCTCCTCCAGGAATCACCCCATCCCTCCACATTGTTCATCACCTTTATCAGTAGCCCCCAACCAGATTCCTTCACCACCCACTGGACCTCCCTCCTGCCACACCTCACATCACAACACCAGTCCACCACCACCCATACCTTCCACCTCCAGGCGTGGGGACGTGACTGTGGTGAAATGCAGAGCATCAATACGTGGCAAAATACTGAAGCTCCCCATCAACCTTACCTGGGCAAGGCACCCACCCCAGGAGGAGATACCCAGGGAGTGGAAATGAGCTCCGCGGGTTCTGTACAAGACGGGTGCACCTGCGTCTCTCCCGCGTGCCCCTCTCGTGCTCAGGTAACTCGCCTCAGAGGTTACAGTCACGGGAAATTACACCTCCGCCGGACAAGCCATCACCAGGTTCAGGGTGGGGCAAATTCTTTAGCCCTAGACAGCACCCCGGAGTAGGCCACCAGCCACCCACTTGCTGCTTCCCTCCCTCAGCCATACCAGGTGACGGCCACCTTGCCACATACGGGGAGGAGACGGCCACCTTGCTGCCCTCGCTCTAACTCCACAAAAGGATGTCAAGTGACTGCCACCTTGCTGCACATACTCACACCAGGTGACGGCCACCTTGCCGCATACAAGGAGGAGACGGACACCAGCCGCCTTCACTCTAACTCCACAAAAGGAGGAAAGGAGATGGCCACCTTGCCGCACCTACTCACATTGGGTGACAGCCACCTTGCCGCACACGGGGAGGAGACGGACACCAGCTGCCCTCGCTCTAACTCCACAAAAGGAGGAAAGATGATAACCACTTTGCTGCACCTAGGAGATGGCCACCTTGCTGTTCCACCAAAAGAACGAAAAGAAAAGGTCACTGCAAGTGCCCTCCCCCTCTCTCCCCACAGGGACACCCTCCCCCTCGACCAGCAGTTGGAGGAGGCCTGGCAAGAACCCCTTGTGTCTGGAGTCCTAGCTCTCTCCCTCGACTCCTGGTGGCCCAAGCCCCTGTCGGACTCTGCTGCCCCGAGCTGCCACAGACCACACCTGACAGAGGCTCAGTAGCATGATCGCAGCCCAAGGACCAGCCAAGGCATCCCCAGGACCCCGGGGCATGACCTCCCTAGCCCCCCCCATGATGACCTCCTATCTTGCAGGATAAGTGCAGGTAAGAGCGCCTACTCTTCCTGTTCAGGCCCAGCCCCTAGGCCCGAGCCCCATACCCCTGCGGAAGGGATCCCTCCCTACCACGGCCCCTGACCACTCCCGGACAAGACATCGACAGGCCGGCCTCCTGACGAAGGCCCCCGGAAGCCCCGACGACCCCAGGGCCCCCCTGACACAGGCCGCTGGCCTGGGCCCTCCACTACCATTGGACCTCACCCTACAGTAAGCCCCAGTCACATTCTCCTGTCGCCGAGTTCTCCAGCACTGTCTATCTGTGCGTGTCATTATTTTCTTGTAATGTGCACCATGTACATGGTAACAGTGTTGTAATTTGTGATAATATACGTGTAAGGTTGTTGCCCAGAGTTTTATGCCCTGTTACCACTGATTGCATTAAAAGAGCCCAACCCGGTCTAGAAAGAGAACCTCGCTCCAGGCTCCGCGTCTAGAGGATGAGATGTCACGCCATTACACACGCAGCATAACTGTTAGTGTTTTGCCACGTACTTGGGGGCCGAATTCTCATCCCTTTTACACGTAGGCGAGAGGTGAACTTATTACCTGTTGCGTTCCTTCTCGTCCTATCAAGTACGCAGACTCACAGCGAATTCTTATTCAAGACCGGGTCGGCATTTCTAAGGAAAGGACTGGGCACAAAAACAAGGCAGTGAACTGTTACGCACATGTATTACAAATATCTTCCCAGAGACAAATAATTCAATACTAAATACAATAGATTATGGGTTGGCCGGAGATGATGATGATGATGACAAGATTCGCCACACTAGTGTGGCACGGGTTCAGGGTGGAGAGCCCGTAAGTGGGAAGCTCATGGTAAAAGATAAAGGGGAAGGAAGGAAATTAAGAAAGTGGCGCTATGACTAGCGAGGCGGAGGGTAAGAGGAAACAGTAGGTGGTGATGATGATGATGATGATTGATCGAGGCCTTCGTATAGAGGCAAGTCTCCCGAGTCACGAAGCTTCTTCTCAATAACTTTCCCCAACAGCTCCGAAACAGATCGCTTGATCTCGGCCACTAAGAGCTCGGAAGTCGCCGATTTGAGTGCTGAGCAGGCAGGAGTAGGTGGTGAGGGCAAGGTGGACTGGGGCCCAGCAGATGGAAGAGCAAGGGCAGCCTCAGACAAAGAGGGAGAAGCTGAAGGTGTAGCAGCTGATGAGAGGCCCACACACTCAGCAGAAGGTGGAAGAACCTGGGGGGAAGGGTCCTCAACGTCTTGATGTTCAGACGGAAGTGGAGTGGCAGCCCGTTCCCCCTCAGCTGCTGACGGCAGCGGGTGGACCTCAGCGACGGTCGTAATTATCTCCATATCCATGTCCGTGGTTGGTGCTGGGTCAGTAAGTAAAGAACCAGTTGCCCTGTTCAGAGGGCCATCCAGTCGCAGTCGTTTCCGCGGTGTAATGCGAGGCCGAGGTGGAGGAGGCCGTGACTGCGGCTGTGGCTGAGACTGCGGCCGCCGGGGACGACTCTGCTGCTGGGGGGTGGGACGTGCATTGCCAGCAAAGCTCCAAGGGATGGCAAGGCGCGGAAGCCCGTTCTCCTCGAAAATTTGAGGGAGGAGAACGCACAGAGCCCCCTTGTCATCCCCACAAAAAGCCCAAGCCATTGCAACACACATCGCAACAATGGTGTTTATCTCCACAGAACACCCAGGAACCGAAGGCCGGTGCTTCTGTGCCACGGGGCGCCGCCGTGCATGAGCAGAGCCCTGCACAACAACACCTCCCGGCCCAGTGACACCCCTAGCCTCAGGACCCTTAGGTGACTGATGGAGACTAAACTCCACCGTCTCACCCTCACCGAGAGAGCGCCGAAAGTGCCGTGGATTCGGGGCAACGATCCCGAGTCTGTGTACGAAAACATCAGCACCGGTGTCCCGACGCTTGATGAATCCATATCCAGACTTCACGTTGTACCAAACCACGGTGCCAGTGATCTTAGTGGCTCCCGACGCCGTAGAACTACTGCTGGATGCCTCCCTCAACGGGTCGAAGGCGGTAGCAGTGGCAGAAGAGATCGCAGAGTCAACTGGCATGCTGTCAACTGGCTTGGCCAAGCGCTGGATTC
>JAGKTI010007562.1:0-36441 GCA_018397915.1 Birgus latro
TTCTGTCTGTGGGTGACTCTACACTGAGTGACAAGCCAAATGGTTTCCTGTACACCAGGAAACCAATTACTACACTGGGTGGCAACCAAATAACCAAACTATGGTGCCTGATGGTTTAGTGGGTAATTAAGGCATTCCAACTGGTTTGTCAGTTTATATCCAAGGGGAGGTTGAGGTTTGTTGCTCATGTAATGCCACTCAGGGATAAGCGAGGCTCGTCACTCTCATCTTAAATGTCAGGACCAACTTGCCTGGCTCCAGGCTCCTATGTTCCTCATGGGGCAACACAGGGTAAGATGATGTATGTATATATAAGAGGTGGGGCATACACCATTAAGGCACTTAGTATATGTATATACACATATGCACACACATACAAATGCACCTACCTGACCACCTGTTATGATATACAGATCTCAATCCAGGATATCATGGATCTAAACACTTTTGACAATGACTGAATTTTCTTCTCATACACTTATGAGAAGTTGTTTTTTCCTTAGAAGAAAATGCTTACTCTCTCCTCCCCCCCACCCCCACCCCCCCCCAAAAAAAAATAATAATAATGATTCAATAAAATGTCCACCAACAATATTCTGAATTTGCAAGAGAACAACTCACACATGAATGCACCCATCAACATATTTGGCCATCTGCTGCTCTTTTCACCTGTTCTGGTGTGCATTCTTTCTTTAGCTGTTTACCCTTAATTGCCCCTCCTCACTGTATGAGGTCTGTCCAAAAAGAAACCAATCTTTTTAAATAATGCATCAACCAGCAGCTGCACTGTGATCGCGATGGGAGTCAGCGTTGTGTAATGACGACTTTGAGGTTTAGTCTAACACTAGTTGCATTATGTCATGTCACTTAGTCATCAAAGTACATGTGCTTATGTATACAGTGATCTCTGTTATCGCACGTAAATGGTACCAAGCATGGTGTGTGATAACGAAAATATGCAATAACGAAAGTACAGAATTTACGTGATTTATCCTAACTCTACCAGGCTACTCATGTGCAAGAACAAATTTTCTCAAGAAACACAAACCATATAATGACCTAAGATGGGGCTTACAGTATGATGTTCTGGGATTAACTCCTTGAACATGGCCTCATCTTTGAATCCCTCAAAACCATCAGAATCCACTGATTTTGCATGATCATTGCTAGCAGAAACCAACTCAGGTGCATGATAGTAATGTTTTTGAGCCAAAAAATGTGTGATAATGGCAGGAGTGCAGATTTTCACTTTGCAGTACATTCCTCGATTATCCAGACATCTGTTACTCAAACGATCCATTACCTGGACGCTGTGATCTGGCTGTATTAAACCATTATATGTACATTTTTCCATTTTATCCAAACAAATTGCTTGTGTCCGGGTGGAAATTATGGCTGCACAATCATTTTCACCCACCTGGGCAGGAATAGCCCAGTGGCGATGCACTGTCTGGCTTGGCAGTTCACCCTGTATCCACTAGAGACCCCCCCCCCCCGGTCATTCCCAGTTCCTCCCCGGCAACCCGAAGTGAACAGCTCCTCTCAGACAGTTGTTATGGAAGCAGAGGTGGTGGCTTTTGTGGCTGTTCCCAACCTGCTTCAAGCTCATCACGGCACACCACTAGACCACACGGGATGTACTGTGCAGTGCAACAGCTTTGCCAGCCACAGTGCAACAGTCAGTCAAGAAGCTAGTGGGTTATTCAGCACGACACCCTACGAGGAATCGTGAATGTTGACGTTGATTTTATTCTGGCTCACTGTGCTGCACCATGATTTTATTCCATTTTACTATTATGTTTTGTGTGCCCACTGCATTTTTCTTGTGTAGCTGTTTTTTTTAATGTTTTTTCATGTCATTGCAGGGTATAGCCCTGCAGTGGTGACTTCTGGTCTGTAGTTGATGGGTCCGTGTGACCATGGTAATTGCCTGGCTGTGGCTTATAGGTCTGATGACCAGATAGAGTAGTGATAAACAGAAGGAACAGGTGTTGCAAAATGTACTATAGTGGCCTTTTACAATGGCTTTCAAAGTTAGGCTATGTAGGAAGGGGGGCTGGGGAGAGGTCCATTATCCAGACAGATCTACTTTCTGGACATGCCTTTGGCTCTAGATAAACATCGGATAACCAAGGGATGACTGTAATTAAGAAAACTTCTATAACCATGTGTGTGAATACCGAGGGATTACTGTATGCATATCTAGTCAGCCCTGAACATTCGCTAGGATAAGATTGTAAGACTCCATGTGAGTGAGTGATGTTCACGGGTGTATGATGCATGTAAAGCATAATATTACTGTACTGTAATCCCAAATGAAAGGTACACTGGTCCAACAACTCTAAGTCCTTAGCCGTCCATCAGCGGCTACTCATCCCTCACTTCCTCATGTCATCAATCATTTTAACCTATTCGTACCCTAGCTAGTTACCAAGAAACCAAACACCCAAACACCTATGGCTTGTTTATTGTTATTCATTAAAAATGAGAGTCAGATGCATAAATGGAAATGAGTGTTGCTGCAGAAGTATGAAAGCTGTCATTGAGCCCTGACCTTTTCAGTTTTGTCATAAACGCATCACACATTAACAGTAAACTATGCACTCTGTGGACAAATACATGCACACATGGTGTATGGAATGCCTGCAAAATACCAAGTGCAATGGTGGACTATAAACAAAGTCAGCTGATTGCCTGCTGGTGAATGCAAGGTGGTGGTGAAAGACTGGTATATTTCTGCATTTCCACTTTAAACAAATGACTCAACGCAATATTATTTTCCCTCAACTTACTGGTGGATGTTGAATAAGAGTAATGAGTAAACTGGGTTAATTCTTTTATCAGGCTTTCTCCTTTGTGTTACACAACTGAAAGTTATGACTGGCAGATGCATTAGAAAAGAAAATGATTATTTTTCTTGCTTTCTTTTTCCTATTCTTTTCCAAACTAATTTGCGGATAAGGTGGGGATGTGGGTGTTTGTTCCAGAGATGTTCGGGGCTGACTCTATGTATGTGTGTTTACCTAGTTGTGATATACAGGAAATGAGCTACACTTGTGGGGTCCCGTCTCCGTGTCTCAATCGGTCAAACTTTGCTGTAAACTCATTTAAGTTTTTGGACTGGACGATCTCTTTGTTCAGGCTGTTCCACAAGTCAATGCATCTACAGTATATGGAAAACTGTATTTCTTGATATCTTCAAGAAACTTGTCTTTTTCAATTTCTTTCCACATCCTCTTGTTGCTCCCTCATCCCATTCAAGCAGATTTCTCTATCAGTTTTGTCTACACCCATCAAGGCCCTGAACACTGCAATCATGTTGCCCCTCTCTCTTTTTTCTTTTAAGGAAGGCAGACTCAGCTTTTCTAGTTTTTCCTTGTGCGATAGATCTGCTAGGCTAGGGATCATCTTGGTTGCTGTCCTTCGTATTTTCTCGATCTTGTTACATCTTTCTTTTTATGAGGGGACCACACCACTGCCACGCAATCCAACCTGGGGCAGATCATAGACACTATCAATACTTTCATCATCTCCTCATTCATATAATAAAATGCCACCCTTATGTTTGTCAAGAGCTTATATGTCCCTCTGACAATCCTATTACACCCAACCCTCGGCTATCGCGCGTTCCGCTATAGCGTTGTACCGCTATCACGCATGTATAAAAAACTTACCCAAATCCCTTTATCACGCACTAAATGCCTGCTATCATGCACCAGCCTTGTGGATAAAGCGAAAAAAAAGCTTGGCCAAGTGGACACATCAGCTGATCAACCAAAACATTCAAGATGGCGGAGGATGCTACTCAAGCAGTGATTGAAGAAGTTCATTTGATAAAGTCTGTGTGCTCAAGTGTGAATAAAACTCCACTATAATACATTAATAACCACTTTTATATACATGATGATGATGATGGGAGGCCTTATACTTCGTCTTGGCTTAGAGATAGGCGCTTAGTCACCAACACTTTCATAGCGGTTTTACAAACGAACCTATAAACTAGTCACTACAGTATACCCAAAGACTCTACTTAACACAATGAATTTGGTGAAGTTCAACCTCCTCATAGAAGTGAAAAAAGTCCACAGTTGGAGCACTTGCAGTACACAGCAGAAGCGGCCGCCATCTTTATTTATAAACAGTGGAGCACGCCGATAAAGTCTGTACAGTATGCTCATTTTTTTACTATAATATGTTATTATGTGGTACAAAATGGGTATCTTAGGGGTAAATATTGAGGTCATGGCACCAATTAGAATTATTACCATAAGTTCTTCACTTCGGCTATCGCGTTTTCGGCTACAGCGCAGCCATGGCAGCACCAATTAGGAGTGATAGCCGAGGGTGGGGTGTAATGTGTTTTTCTGGTAACAAATTATCTTGGACCAACACTCCCAGGTCCCCCCCTTCTCTCACTTTTATGATCAGTTCCTTCCCCATCGAGTAATTCAGGGATGGTCTCTTGGTATTTTTACCCATTTCCAACATTTTGCTTTTTTTTTTTTGCACAGAAATTCATTTCCCATACCCAGCTCCAATCGTAAATCCTGTCCATGTCTTCCTGCAGTATTTTACAATCTTCTTGAACTTCTACTTTTCTCATGATCTTTGCATCATCTGCAAACACACTTGCATAACTGTCCATTCCATCCACCGTATCGCTTATATAAATCTGGAACATTTACAGGCATCAGCATCAAGCCCTGTGGGACTCCACTTGTTACTTCCCTCCACCCTGAAATCTTGTCTTTTATTACTATCCTCATCTAATTGGGTACAGAGGGTGAGAAGTGTTAATATTGGGGGAGGGGTTGGGAGGGGTAGACTGAGAAAGACATGGGATGAGGTCATTAAATGTGACTTAAGGGTTAAGGGACTGAATAGGGAGGCTGCCAGAGATCAAGCAGCGTGGAGAGCCGCCATTAGGTGACCAAGGCCGACACATGCAAGCATGTTGGAGCCTTCAAAAACGAAACAAACATCTTCCTGTCTCTCATGAAGTCTCTCATCCACTCCAAGAGGTTTCCTGTTAGTCCTCCTATGTGCTCCAATTTCCACATACTTATGGGGTACATTGTCAAAGGCTTTCTCCAGATCTAAGTACACACAATCCACTCAACTCTCTCTCCTGTAGCACATCAATTGCCCTTGAGCAGAAGCTCAACAAATTTGGGACACATGACCTTCCATTTCTGAACTGAGACCGACTTTCTGCCAAAATGTCCAACTCCTCCAGATATTTTAACCATCTTTCAGGATTCTCTCGCACAATTTTGCAACCATGCTGGTCAGAGACACCGGTTTATATTTCAATCGTTCTTCCTTATTCCCTCCTTTATAAATTGCTACCACACTGGCCCTCTTCCATTCCCAGGGCACTTTCCCTTCTTCCAGAGAAAACACAATTAAACCGCAAATCTTGTCTGCCAGTTTTGTATGTATGTTTGTGTGTGTGTGTGTTTTTATGTGTCTGACTCTGGGCATAGGCTTTACAGCCTGCTATCAAGACCCAGCAGTCCTCCTACATACCATACACCTGTACATGTCACCACTTTGGCACTAACACCCACCGTCCATATTGAATACATGCTAGGGCTGTCTCATACAGGACTGGTGTGCTGGTATTAGCAGGGGTATTTTTACGACATGTCGGCAGGTCATCTGGTAGATCAGTAAAGCCTGATTTAATGAAATTCAAATCCTTAAACTGCTCCCTGCCCCAGTGGGGATTTGAACCTGAGTCCGTCGTGAATGCAGGCCACCTCTCTACCGATTGCGCCACCGGTGTGTGTGTGTGTGTGTTGTTATATAAGGAGCCTGACGAACAGGGAAGGTTACGAGTCAGCAAATCCAGTGTTTGACCCTTGGCCTTTGATTGATGCTGCTGCAGTGAGCAGGGCAATCGGCAGGATGCAGTCAGGGAAGACGGCAGTTGTACTTGGGTTCAATGCTAAAATGTTGAAGGCCTCAGGAGATACAGGAGCGGGTTCAGTTACTGATCTGATCAATTCGACTGTATGCTGATGACTTGGTGCTGACAGAAAAGAATAAGAAGGAAAGAGAGGAAAGATTTAAGAAGAGGAGATGGAATGGGTACAAGGGTTTAAGAGAATAAGAGTAAATGCAGATAAAACCAAAGTGATTCTATCTAGGGCTTGTGGCAGTACTGTCATGGCAGAGGGAGAATGACCATGTGCAGTAGGGTGTTTCATATTTGGAAATATTCTGCAATTTGTTCATATCACTTGTGGCTGTGATCCACTGTCCCTATAAATGAATACTGCAAATTCTCTCGGAAACTGAAGTGCATTTTGAGGTCACACTCATCTGCCACACCTGGGCTAGTGATATAGTTTTTGGTTATCTCTGCTGATCATGACTCAGGAATTTGCTAAACCCTGTCCCCTGAAGTTGGGCATGCGGCGAGTGCCGTTTCAGTGCCTTAGTGTGAGTTGCTAGTGAGGTAGCGTCATGGAAAGTGCTTCACATGTGAGTTCTTGCATGGTGTGTGCAGTCTTATTACAGCTGTTTGAAATTTTCCCAGTCTTATTGCACATTAACTAATCTAGTTAATCTGGATATCTAGCTGATTTAGTTATCAAATATTTACTGTTGCCTGATTGTATTTTTCAGCTGCCTGATAACACTAATTTTGGCTTTATCTACGGGTCAATTGACCTCATGTCTCATTGTGTGTGGCTTGTCAAGACGACCGGGCTTCCAGAGTTTTCTTCGGCCCACCTTCCTTCCAACCAAGACGCTTTTCTTGTTTTTACGTGGCATCATAAGGACCAGAAGGCACCAATTTCAAATGCAGCAAAGATGATTTCGGAGAAATGGAAGGAAGTGAGGAGGCGGGCCAACCTTCCTGTTAAAAAGGAGACCAACCTGAGGATGCAGATTAAATGACTCCATGAACAATACATGGCGCTGAGGAAGGATGTGATGAAGAACACATCAGCTGCTAAGATGAAGCGGGAGATGTGGAAGGGTGACCTGGAGGAAATATTCAGCATTTCATCGGCTGATGTCATGGAGGCAAGAATCCCAGAGGAGGATGAGGAGTTCCTTCGTTGGTAGCAGAACTGAGGGGGCTGTTCCATGGCAGGAATCAACAAAGTCCACACTGCTGCTGTGGCAAGGAAAATTTCCTTGGAAATGTTAAAAGCAGCAAGCAACGTTGGTAGCAGGAGAACTGAGGGGGCTGTTCCATGGCAGGAATCAACAAAGTCCACACTGCTGCTGTGGCAAGGAAAATTTCCTTGGAAATGTTAAAAGCAGCAAGCAAAAGAAATCACAAAGATGAATTGAGTGCCATGTTCCAGGATGTGACCTGAGAAGGGGCACTGACACTGTCATAAAGTGTGTCACCAGGAAATTTTGGAATAGGAGTTGCGGTACATCAAAGTTCTGCAATCAGCCCATTGCCGTTTAACACAGTAATGCAGGAGGCAACATGGGAATGTAGGGGGGAAGGCCCATGGGAATTGCTGTATGCTGATGACCTAGTGTTGACAGCAGAGACTAAGGAAGAAGTGGTGGAAATGTTTAACAGATGGAAGAATGGAATGAAGGAGAGGGGAATGAAATAAAAATGGATAAGACAAAGGTAATGGTGACAGGCAAGAAACCAGTAGAAAGAATTCAATCAGGAAAATGGCCATGTGAATGCTGTGGCAGAGGAGTAGGAGTGAACTCAGTGTTGTGCATGGAGTGTAATAAGTGGTGCCATAGAAGGTGTTCAGGTCTGCAGAATTTGAGAAGAGTGCAAAATTTCCACTGCCCAGCCTGCATAAGAAGAGAGGCAGAGGGAGATGAAGGAGAGGATAAGCTAGAGGTGAATGGGGGCACACTACAGGAAGTGCAGCAGTTCTGCTATCTAGGAGATGTATTGGACTGTGAAGCAGAGGTGGAGAGATAAGTTAGAGCAACAGTGGCGTCAGCATGGTTAAAGCGGAAGGAAATAGCTAGCCTACTGGTCAACAAACACATACCACGGAGACACAGAAGTAAAATATATAAGGCCTGCATTAGACCAGTATTGATATATGGTGCTGAAACATGGGCTTTGACAGATAGACAGATGAATGTTCTGAGGAGTACTGATCGTAGAATGTTAAGATACACAGCGGAAGTGAGATGGGAGGACAGAGTTTTGAGTGAGGAGGTAGCCAGAAGATAAGGGGTGAAGGATCTTGATATCATCTTGAGGCAGAAGCAGCTTAGATGGTTTGGTCACGTGAGGAGAAGCGAGGAAGGGAGCTGTGTGACAATAGCAGAGGAACCGGAAGTGGTGGGACGTCGACCAGCAGGAATACCTAAGAAGTCCTGGAAAAGTGTTGTAATGCAAGATATGGAAACACTGGGTATTGGAGAAGATTTAATCCAGGATAGGAAGCAGTGGAGAAAAGCCATCACACGTCCAACCCCAGTCTGAACATGGACGAAAAACAATGATGATGATGATGATGACGATGTGTCATCCTCTGAAGACAAATCTGTTTCAATATCATCTTCTCTAAAGACACCCAGAAGAGAGAGAATGAAGAACACTATGTGTCCTGCCTTGATGACCATATGGGACAGAAATACCCTCTCTGATCAGCAGGCAGTGGCCAGCTATGTCACATGTGCTGACAGTTTGGGGCTACATGTTATGCAACTGTCGGCTTCATACTCAATTATACACCGAATAAGGAGCAAGAACCAGAAGCTTTTTGCTCGAGAAGTCAAAACTTCGATTTTCAGGAATCTGCCTCCTCTCGTTCTTTATTGGGGTGGAAAGCTGCTCCCCAGCACTGTGATAGGGAGGATCTTGGCAGACAGGATAGCAGTGCTGGTGACTGGGAAAGAGTTCAAACACATTCTCCACATCCCACTGACAGGAGACGGAACCGAACAGCAGGTGTCCACTGTGGTGCTGAAACTGGTAGATGAATACAGCATCTCGGACTGGCTTGTTGGACTTTCCTTCGGCACGCCCACTACCAACAGTGGGATGCTTAATGGTGCCTGTATTGAGATCAAGCAATCCACAAAAAGGCCACTCCTGCTTGCTTGCTTGCAGGCATCACATTCATGAACTGATTCTGACAGACATCTTTGAGCTCTGCTTGGGTCACCAAAGTGGCCCATATATCCCATTGTTCAGAAGGTTTTGGGAACGATGGAACAACTTAGACTGGATGAGCTTCAAAACTATGACCAGGAGTACCGAAGATCCTCGAGGAAATTGGGAAGAGTAAGCGCCGTGTTTTTATGATGGAATACATCAACAATGTTCTCTGCGATCCTCAGCCACGTAAGGACTACGAAGAGCTGCTAAAGCTCTGCCATCTGTACGTTGGGGAAGAGATATAGGAGCAAGCTGGTGTCAGATTTCAAGCAGCAGGTCCAAACCATCAAGCAAGATGGATGATCATGGCCATCTACACACTCAAGATCATGCTCTTCACAGACCAGGTTGATCTGAGGGCCACAGAATGATAAGGGTTGATGAGAGTGGCAAAATTTGTTTGCATTATCTACATCAAGTACTGGCATGAAGCTATCACACCAAGTAGAGTCCCCAGTAACGATCTGGACTTTCTCAAGGACCTCCTCAACTACCCAGACCAAGCAGTGGCATCAGTGACAGAGAAGGCCCTTCAACGTCACCTCTGGTATCTCAGCAAGGAAGCCATCTCCCTGGGCTTCTTCGATAAGAGACTTGAACCAGAGACCAGAAAAAGGGTGCTGGAAAACCTTGGCCAGCCAGCCGGGAAGTGTCTAAGGAGGCTTGGAGGGGGAAAAAAAAATCTCTGCATTTCTGCCACTGACACCCTGGATAGATGTATGATCAGCCGAACAAAGGAAATGGAAATGCTAGGGTGGTTGGCTGCCGAGGTTGGAGTCCGGAAGGAGGTCCCCGAGGACATCGATGCCCCCAACCTCAACAACCTGGTCAAAAATTTGAAAGTTGTAACTGATGCTGCAGAACGAGGAATGCAATGATCCTGAGGCTCAATGAACGATGCAAGGATGAAGAGCAGAAACAGTTCCTCCTAAAAATCGTGCACAATGGCAGAAACGTGATTCAGAGGACAAAGGCAGGAGTAGCTAAAAAGTTTAGTGTACTTACTCCATCTGAGTCTACACTGAGATTGTCATTTTTGCATAAACTTCACTAATAAAGTTCTACTTTTTGTCACTGTTTCTCTGTTCCTGTAAAAACGTGCCAACAAGTGCGCCCCTTAAATAAAAGGTCATCGCTACAAAAATTAGTAGGAAGTTTGTTCTACTCAAATGGAATAAGGACCCAATCAACATGACATGCTACCAAAATTTTCATGTCTGTGCCATATGTTAATGAAACACCCTCATGTGCAGTTTGCCACAGGTAACTCCATCTTGTGCTGTGTTTGTGATGAGTGGGTGCATAAGAGATACAGTGGTATTAGAGGTAGGCTGTGAAATAAAGCTAATTTTGTGTGTGCAGTGTGTCAGGGATAGCATGTAGAGACTGGGAAGTGTGAAAGGAATGATCTTGCTGGAAGTATCTCCAGCGTGCAGAGAAATTTCGTTATTTGGGGGACATGTTATGTGCTGTAGGTGGGACTAGAGTCAGGAGTGGTTAAAGGAAGTTCAGAGAGATGCTGCCTCCAACACTGAGAGGAATCTCCCTCCACGCTAAGGATCCTTGTATGCGGCACGTGTTAGGGAGTGTGATGCTGTATGGTAGTTAGGCCTGGGCAGTAAAGGAAGAGGATATTTGTAGATCAAATGTACAGAAATGATGGATGTGCGTCCTTGAATGCAAGGCCTGGGAGGGCTACAATTAAAGGAAGTTAAAAGAAAGTTAAAAGGAAGTACAGGACTTGAATGTTCTGGTACTGAGATGGGGAGGAGTAGACTTAGATGGTTTGGGCACACTAAGAGGATGGAATATGAAATTTGAGTGCAGAAGGTGAGAAGTGTGAATGTCAAGAGTATGGTCGCACGAGGCAGACCAAAAAAGACATGGGACGAGGTCATATAGCATGAACTCAGGGATAAGGGGCTGAATAGGGAAGCTGCCAGAGATTAGGCAGCATGGACAGCCACTTTTAAGTGACAAAGGCCAATGCATGTAAGCATGTTGGAGCCTTTATAAATGATACAATACAATGAGTGTGTTGTTCCAGCTGACTGGCTGAAGAATATGACTGTAAATGTGTCAAAGCAGAAGGGTGATACCCTGGACAGAGTATATATATAGAGACAAAACTTCTGGACCCGAATGTGAAGCTAACAGGGAGTTCTGAAAGGCATGATAAGGGAAAAGGTGAATAGTGATAAGATGCAGTTTGGGTTCACGCCAAGCAAAGGAACCACTGATGCAATATACATTTTCCAACAGCTTCAGAAAAAATATACAGGAAAGAAATGGGAGCTATAATTGTTTCTGTTGATTTGGAGAAGGCCACTGACAGAGTTCTTAGGGAGGTGGTGATGTGAGCAATGTAAAGCTTGGGATCAAGAAGTGGCTGGTTAAAGTTGTTATGGCAATGTACGAGGGTGCCGGCATCCAGGTGAGGGTGAATGGAGATTTCGGTGATGAGTTTTTCCTGAATGCTGGTGAATGTTGGTGTGCACCAGGGTTCAGTCTTGAGCCCCTTATTGCTTATCATGATGCCTGAAGCTCTTTCATGTGACTTCAAACATGAAATCCTATGGGAGATGTAGTATGTTGTGGCTTGGTGTTGACTGAGAATGAGAGGGAGACAGAAGAATGATCTTAAGGGCTAGCAACTGAGACTGCCTTCAGTCGACAACCAACCTTGCAAAATCACTTGGGAAAAGCTGTGCTCACAAAGCCGCAAGGTGGCCATGGGAGACAATGCCACCTTTCTGTGATGTATTAAGTCCAGATCAGTTATCTTTCCACGACTGCTAACACCATAAAGTATGTGACGTAATTAACAGGCGGATTTTCCAGTTAAAAATTCCCCAACCATGGGGTTTTCATCTTTCATCTTTTCTTCCTCCCCACAGTGTCCTTCACTGGTCACATGCTCTCACATCCATTTAAAAGAATGAGCTGCCTTCCCAATAATGCCTTGAGAAATGCAAGGCCAAGCTGGTATACTGAGAAGATTCTCTGAGAACTGAAGGAAAGTGAAAAGGTTCTCTTTCACACAAAACCTGATGGTGGTTTCACAATTTCTACTGCACAGGTTAAATACTTGCACACCCTGTGCTTCAGTTCAATGGCTGACTGATCTGTGCCCTCCTACACAATTTCACTCATTTTTGACAAATGATTAAGAAGTCACTTTATGGATGCTTTACTATCTCTCTCTGAGGAGAAAAGAAATTAACCGTTGTTTAGGCAAAACTCTCCTTCGTAAGCTCCCCCCCCCCTTGGTTTAGATGGTGGAAGCCTCAATAACACTGTCTACATCACATCAACACATTTTGCTGTGCAATCATACATAAAATGGACAGTGCTGACTCCCCTAGTTACCCAAAATGGCTTGAGGCACCCCTCAGCTTGGATCCAGGGAGATTTTAAAGATCTCTCTACTCATTATGTTTTATTATTATAATTTTTTTCAACGAAATCTTGACGATAATTTGCCACATAACTTGCCACAAGGGTGTGGGAAGTAATTCCTTCTTGTGCTGAGTTTGTGATAAGTGGGTGCATAAGTGGTAACCATATAACCAAATTTTGGTGCCTGGTGGAAAAGTGGGTAATTACAGAACCCAATAGGATTGAGCCAGTGAAGGTTTATATCCAAGGGAAGGTTGGGGTATACTGCTCATGTAATACCACCCAGGGATGAGTGAGGCTGGTCACTCTCATCTTAAATGGCAGGACCAACTTGCCTAGCCCCGGGCTCCTACGTTCCTCTGTGGGGCGACATAGAATTGGATAATGGATGGAATGGATAAGAAATGAAGTGGTATTTGAGACAGACTGCAAGATAATGCTGATTTTATATGTGTGGTGTGTCAGGGAGAGCAGGTGGAGATTGTCAGGCATGAACGGACGGAACTTGCTAGTGAGTCTCTTGAGTACGTGGAAGAGTTTTGTTCTTTGGGAGACATGTTATGTGATGGAGGTAGGGCTGGAGCTAGCTCTGTGGCTAGGGTGAGGAGTGGTTGGAAGAAGTTCAAGAAGCTGTTCCCTCTCCTGACACTGAGAGGGCTCTCCTTATGTGCTAAGGGATCTCTGTATGCAGCATGTGTTAGGAGTGTAATGCTGTATGGTAGTGAGACCTGGGCAATAAAGGAAAAGGATATTTGCAGGCTTAAATGTACAGAAATGACAATGATTAGGTGGATGTGCAGTGCATCCCCAAGTGCAAGGCCAGGGGGGGCTACGTTTACAATGGAAGAGTTGAGAGGTAGGATGGGACTGGAGTGTACTGGTGTTGTGATGAGGAGTGGTAGACTGAGGTGGTTTGGGCATGTGGAGAAGATGAGGGATGATAGCTGGGTGCAGATAGTGAGAAGCATCATATTAGGGCTGGGGCTGCGAGGGGCAGACCATAAAAGACCTGGGACGAGGTCATTAAGTGTGACCTCAAAGTTAAGGGACTGAATGGGGAGGCTGCCAGAGATCGAGCAGCATGGAGAGCCACCATTAGGTGACCAAGGGCGACACATGCAAGCATGTTGGAGCCTTCAAAAACAAAATGAAACATGGTGGAGTCCTTTATCCCAGTCAGTGGCTGGACTGAGAGATTTCCAACTCCAAAGTGCTTGTCAGCAGTTAAAAGCAGCTAATATCAAACATATTTACATGTGCGTTAAGTGCCTCCATACAAAGCAAAATAAATATTTGATCGAAAATAAATACATCTTTTCTTTTTTCAGTCTGCCAAAAAATGTACTATGTGCTGAAACCTATATGATAAAATTTATCTTGAGAGAATAATTTTTTGTTATACAAAAATAACTAACAAACTGTAGAACAACTCGTCATAACAATGACTTGCATGAAACAGAATCCTGGCAGAATGCTAATAACTATACAGTATCAATTCTTGTGTGTGCTAGAGTAGTGAGAAATGCTACTTAACAATCAGTGAACACCTGTCATGAAATTTGGAGTTTCCATGAAAAACTTTCATGACAACACTCTGTAATAGATGTACTCTTTTGAATACATAAAGTAAGCCAAGCTTAGTCTCTGGTAAGATTTCAATGTCAAGAACTGCTGCATAGTATAGATACAATGATAACAGTGAATAATAAAATGAATCATTCATTCCTATAAATTAAACATAGAAATGAGACCATTACTGTAACTGTTTGTGCCTGTGTATATACAGTACAGTATTTCTTACAAATAAACTACTTTGATAGGGTTATAAATGATTACTATTGCCTATTATTATAATAATAAATTACCCCTATGTGACCATACAATTAATACTGTAACCAATCTACAAACCATATGTATTAAAATTATGCTCTCACTCAGTTATGTGAAATTACACAAACTCTCATATTATCTCTACCAATAATTTTCATGGGAGTTTACTGCATCCAAGTAGCACAATGATGATGAACAACACATGCTTCACATCCATTAGGCCAACATAAATTACCGATTCCAGTTTCTTGCACAGTTGATCTGGCCAGTCATGAACCGGTGGAAACTCCGGAATAAACATGAAGTCTGCTTCGCAGGCAATGCTAGCAGCCAGACTCAGATATCTAGAGTTAGGGTGTTGGGAATTTCAAGGGATCGATTTAACAAACAAAGGATTCAATTGAGGTTATTTGCAAAGAGTATTAGTTTAGTATATTGGGGATATATTGACAATAGGGATGCGTTATCATATGAATAAAATTTTATGTTAGTGGGATTTGACAGGGTGGAAGAGAAGAGATATTATCATTATTAAAAAAAGTTTATGATAACAGTAGTGCAATACTGTAAGAAGACTATGGGTGAAAGATAGTCTCCTCTCTCCTGCAAATATGAATACAACTGCAATGACTATGGTTGTGGTGCTCTAAACTAAGGAGTGCTATTTCCATGCACTGCCACTCAAATACCTTCCCTCCATATCCATCACAGTAACAATGCAGCTACAGGAGTAAAACAAACAACAAGCAGCTATTTGTACAAGCAGGATTTGAAAAGCAACTAATAATACCCTGAAAATCATAGAAACATAATGAAAATTATGGACTACAAAAAAAATATATAATAAAGGAAGTCTCCCTTGCCTGCTGCAGTTTATTACAGACTTTTTCACCCCAATTCTCTGGAGGAGGATTCTCAGGAATGAAAACATAGTCTGCCTCAGAGGTCAGTGCAGCTACTAGAGCAAGATATCTGAAAAATTTGGGACATTAACCTTTACACTACATTCTAATACTACTGCAATTTTTCCCCCTATTCAGAAAGGTTTCCGCTAAACTGAATACAAATGTCAGGCATTAGCTGGAGCAGTATTCATAATGAATAAATAAATAAATAAATAAAACTCATCAAATTTCAGGGCTTAACTGACACTGTTTCTGACCCCTTCAGTATGAGAGGTTGCCTGTAAACTGAATAAAGCTCTTTGGCATTAGCCAAAATGAAGAACAAGTCATCTTACTAAAGAATTAAAAACAAATTGCTCAGTATAACATCTGTGCAGTGTAATCTTCACTATGCATGATATAAAACAAGAAAATAATTTAAATTAATTCGTTGCACAATACTGTTAATTAAAACAAAAGTGCTAAAGGTGAACAGTAAATGGTTTGGTGCATACACCATCTCTGCTTTGTACTTTATGTATTTATGCATTCTGTATGTATGTATATACTGAAGTGGCTGGCTTGCACATGCCAGACATGGGTAGGTAGCTCCACCAAACATGTAAAAGTTGTGTTTTATGGATCCTGAAAGGCAACATTTATGCAAGGATAAGGAACATTACTTTTTATCATGAAAAGTGACCCACTTCCACTTATACTTCATGCAATAGTACACTACAAGTGTGGATGGCTCTTGCACTATAGGGTGAAGAGGGCATATGGATATCTGACAATGAAGTGGTTGTGTTTGTGAGTAAGAAACTCTATGTATGTGTGTATGCCATCAAAGGAATTTCAACAGGGTAGGAAAATCTGAAAAATAATGAAAGGACATTATAATGCATACTCTTAAATATTCACACAAGATGGGGCTGAATCCAGGTCAGGATGACTGGCAGATACAAGAGCTACTGAAATGACAACCAGGGACCCTATGAGTCGTGTATACTGTCTTTTTTAATCCAGTTTATACTGCAGGGGCTGTATTCACTAAACACTTACGGCACCGGATCTCCTAACGGTGCCTAAAGATACAGTGCTGAAGCAGAATCAGTCATTCACTAAGCATGGGCACAGCCATCTTGCACCAAGATCTGGCGCCTCAAGTTAAGCGCTCGGGAGACTTACCGTAACCTACATCACAACCCAGAAGAAGCATGTTTATTAAGTATGCGACCTCTTGGACTATCGATTGCCTTTGGCCCTCCTCACTTCTAATCAACGCCATAAAAGAAATTGAACAGACAGAAAAATGAAACATGTGGCATATTCAATTCAGTGCAGCTAAGAACTCTGGGAATACTTATTTCTTTACAAGGTAATATGAATGTGTCAAAAATAAACATGCCACCGGGAAAGCCCTGGGCCGCTTGAGCAGTAGGTTGCTGATTGTGGCTTTGTAATTAGTTCACCAACATTTACGTAGAAAGAAAAGGTTCAGAGACCCACTAGACCCTCTCCATGTGCTTGATGAGCATTTGCTACGATATTACAGGTTTCCATGACATGAAATCAGACTTCTGGCATTTCATGGGTTGATAATGGATGTGCCAAGCAGTAACAGTTTGATATACTAAGGTGATTAAATTTATATGAAGACAATAATATTATTTCAGACATGGCACTGGAATTAAGGTGTTAAATAAACCTAACAAACATTACCTAAACAAAGCCTATGTGATACAGACCATTTCATGCATCAGTATACTGGATAAGGTAACATGGAAAATGAAAAGGAGTGAATTCTTTAACAATATGAATGCTCAGCCTAAGACCAAAGCAAAATTATTACTGATTGATGGGATCAACTTTAACCTTTGGCATATAGGAAATTTTTCTCAGGTAACTGCTTACAATACCAAACGGTTCTTAGTCATCAATGCCAAAAGCACAACCCCACCTCCCTCCCCCCCAAAAATGGAAATGACTTCCTTGTTTTAGACTTGTATGAAGCTAACCAAAGTGTTATAGTCAAACCCTACCTCTACCAGTAAAGCCTCATGAATGGGTTAAGTTTGTTTGACATGGTAAATTAGAAAAAACAGCTTACATCCTCACAGGCACTATGTAACTAACAACAGGTATATGCATTTGTTTTGTTTTTTTAAATACTTAAAGTTTTCTTTGCCTCCATCATTGCCTTGACTGCCTTCTCCATAACTTGTTATCTAAAATCACGAAATTTCTTCCTCACTTCACTGCTCTCCCTTTTCATTCTGCTAACACTATTCACCCTATAGGTAATACTTTCCCATGCTAGCATCTTCACATTTTCTTTGTAATGTTTGTGTCTAGTGAGGAAAAAATAATTGTTTTGTCTTGGAGACTTCGTTAATCAAAACTAAGAGGGTAAATATTTCCTTTTTTTTTCTGTTTCCTATTTTTGTGTGTGTTCCATTTGATTTTTTTTTTTTTTTTTTTTTTTTAGTTCATTTGAGTGTTTTGAGGCCCCATTGTTGTGTAAATGAATAATAACCACGACTATGACACATCTGATCGGAAATATCAGTAATGGTGGAAGGGACCGGCCTACTGAAAGTGTTTAACTAAACCTAACTTAACTGTACCAAATAATTTAATCTACCCTAACTTAACCTAACCCAACTCAGCCTAACCTAACCTAACCCAGCATCCAACCGAGAATTTGATAAACGAAATCCACTTTTCAGTATGTTGAGCAAGATTCGGTAATATTCATTTGCACACAATAAAACACATACAGGCATACACTATATGATAGCACAAATCCACTGGGTAAAGTAATATTTCCCGCTAAAGAAACAATAAAGGAAATAAATGCCACATAGAGCACGTCACTTGAAAAGTTAGGACGTCTCTTCTTTGGTTCTGTTGGAGTGAGTTTTTATTTCCATTATTTATTTTGCTAAAAGAAAATATGCCGTTTGTGGTATTACTTCCTCCTGTTGGGTTGAGAACTGTGTGTTGTGCATGTTCTCGCCCCTGCGCTTGTGTTTACATTAAGGAGAAACACCTGATATGAGGATTTGCTCCGTGATTGGTTAAGCGTGACAAAGCCTCATTTGTAAGATTCTCTGTCATTGGCTGAGCAGAAATCAGCTGATGACGGCAGATTTAAGGCACGTACAACTTACGACCGGGGTAAGGTGCCGTAAAAATTTTTAGTGAATACCAAACTTGGGTGATAGATACGGCGCCACAGGAGTGCATAATCTGAGGTGCCATATCTTGCTCAGGCACCTCAAATTACAACCTTGTTAGTGAATCCAGCCCCAGGACTGTTGCCATGGTATTACAATAAATGAAACATATTAACCTGATATATATATTTACACTGCTGGCCTACTCCTACTGTATTACATATTGCACGATCCAAAACTTTACAAAGTCTGTCTATCTATTGCCAGACGCTTTAATCCCGTAACGGGTGGCCACAAACAAGTCACCTCCATGTCGTCCTGTCCCCTCACCGTTTAACTGCCTTGTTCCCAGCTCACACACACCCCTCTCTCAAATACCTCTACACTCCACCCCTCCATCTCATCCTTGGCCTCTCCCTCCTCCACCTCACTCACATACACTCTCCTCGTCAGTCTCTCACTCTCTATCCTTTCCACATGGCCAAACCACCTCAGTGTGTTTCTCCTAACACTTCCTATCACATCCACATCCACACTACAATGCTCCTTCACTTCCTCATTTGTCAGTCTGTCTCTCCATGTGGGTCCACATGCTCCTCTCAAATAACTCAGTTCCATTGCTCTCACTCTTGACTTCTGTCCCTCCAACAAGGTCCAAGCTTCACTTCCATTTGTTAGAGTTGGTGTCACAATACTGTCATGCAGTAAATTTTTCACTTCCATGCTCACTTCCCCATTTTTTATCACTGCTTTCAAGGAACAAGCAACTTTTCTTCCTTGTTGTACCCTTTCAAGCACTTCACCCTCTAAACTTCCATCCTTACTTATCACACTACCCAAGTACTTACATGCACTCACTTTTTCCATTTCCTCCTCATCCAACCTCACTGTACATTCACTGACTTCAGTCTTCACTTCTCTTGAAGACCATAACTTTACTATTCCCTACACTCGAGGATGAGAGGTTGGTCACTCTCATCTTAAATGTCAGGAGCAACTTGCCTAGCCCCAGACTCCTATGCTTCTCATGGGGCAACACTGGATTACGTGATGATGATGATGATGAATAAATAGAAGCTTCTTAAACTCCAAGCTACAGCACAGTAATCACTTTCATAACCAGAGCACAATTATTGATTGCACTAATATCTAGACCTCATGCTTTGAGTAATAATTTTTTATTTTCAATGATGCAGGCAACTTAATAAGGATGGAAGTGCTTGAAATGGTTAAACAGGGAAGAAATACTGCTGGTACTTTGAAGGCAGTGACAAGATATAAGGAAGTGAGCATGGAAGTTAAAAAAAAAAAAAAAAAAGTCACTTAATGATAGTACTGTATTGTGAAATCAACTCAAATGTATGGAGGTAAAACTTGGACCTTGTTGGAAGGACACACGTCAAGAGTGAGAGAGGTGGAAATGAGTTACCTGCGAGGAGCATGTGGAGTTACATGAAGTCTGATAAATCTGGAAGTGAAGGAGTATTCTGGTGTGGAAGTAGATGACAGAATGCATTTAGAGAAATACATTTAGGTTGTCTGGCCATGTGGAGAGGTTGGAGAGCAAGAGACTAATAAGATGAGTGTATGCGAGAGAGGTAGAGGGGGAAAGAGTGAGGGGGAAACTGAGGATAAAATAGAGGGATGGAGTGAAGAAGTATATGAAAGTGGAGATGTGAGCTGGGGGGAGGGTAGTGAAATGGCTGGGGACAAGGTGACATGGAGGGGATTTGTTTGTGGCTATCCCTTACAGGATTAAAGCATCTACTGTATATAGATAGATAGATCTTAGTTCACATGGTCATCTCCTGTTCTCTCATTTTATTGCTGAGCTGACTGGCACAGCCTCTATGTCTGGGCTATTCAACTGGTGGCCTGCGGGCCAAATCCGGCCCTTGAGTCGTTTTTGTTTGGCCCTCTGATCAACTCAGAAGAATGAAAATAAATAAACAAGATAAAAACAAAAAGTTTTGTTTTTCTTATTTATTTATTTAGCAGAAAATGTAGACAAAAATAATATACGAACTTCTCATTTCTTTCAGTGTATAAGTGTTTAGATTGAGGGAAGACAGTAATACCTCGATATACGATACCCCTAGATGCGATACACGGGCTTAATGATAGGGGTAGAAATACCACCATACCCCGCCTAACGATGGCCAAACCCCGGTTTAACAATGGGTGTTGATTTTTTTACCGATTTTGATGACATTTTACTAAAACTGTGTGTTTAGGTTGATTTATAAACTGTTTTTAGACTTAGATTAATGTGTTTTGGACATAGGTGGGGTGAACATTGTCATCTGGGGGTACAGTTTACTAAGCTTGATTTTTTCCAGACTTATACTTGACAATTTTCAGATTTTATTTGTTGGTTTTAGTGAGTTATTTATAGGTGTTATGCTTAGGTTAGCTTCCTTGACAGCTGTTACGCCATTTAGATTGGCCTTAAAACTTGTTTTGGAGGCTCATTTGGGTGGGTTTTGGGCTCAGTTTGGAGGAAAACCCATGGCTGGTAAATGCTTCACATTACTTTACGTTAAAAGTACCCCGGGATACGATACTCTGCCTAACAATGGGGTTTTACCTAACCAATTACATAGTTAAACCGGGGTATGCCTGTACAAGTAAAATAATGTATGGCCCTTTTGTTAATCTTAGTTTCATAATTTGGTCCTACTTCTAGTGCAGTTGAATAGCTCTGCTCTAAGTTGTCCATTTTATCACAATCACTCATTATGCACTCAAACTAACCTATATATACCTGCATAAAAAAATATGCAAAAGCTAATCTATCTAAATACACATTGAATAAAAGCAAAGCAACAGTGATGAGCTTACAAATGAAGTTATTACACTCAGACTGTATGGTAGCAGGGTGGACAGATATTATCAACCCTCTTCTCTTCCTGACATCATCTCACTGCCAGCTTTATGTCTGCCTCTCAACATAAAAAAACGTATAATTAACTTAGAAGACTTTAATTAAAAAAAAACACATATGCACACCTTCATTCCCCTCACAATAAAATAAAATCAGCTGTTACATCATTTGGTAACACTGACCTCTGCACATTGCTTGCCTCATTCGCTACACATAGATGCATGCAAACACATGTACAAACAAGCAAATGGTCACATACACACACAAACACATGCTGATCTCTCAATACAGCTGTACCTTATTACTTACAATTTTGGGATTACTTTATTCTCTGCCAAAGATTCATATTTACTCACATTTAAGTAGCATCACAGTACCATTTCCATATTATAACACTTCATAATCTTTATTACCTGCTCTCTCTCTCTCTCATATATACGATTCACTAGCTGGCCTCTCTGGTGTGCTGCAATGGGAATTTGGCAGGGAACGCATATCTACAGTATGTACTGTACTGAAAGGAAAATGTGTCTGGGTTGGTTTGCATTGAGTTCTATGCATGGGAAAGGTTAATATTCTCATATCGGGATTGCCCTTGCTGAATTAGTCCAAATACAGGGGTGGTTACTGTACTCTGAAATTACTTTGCTATACTAGCTTTCTCTAAGAATTATAAACAATCTGTAGGTCTGTTATTTAATTACCTCTTTTAGGGCATGTTTACACAATCAATTACCACATATGGTGGTCAAGCATGCATTGGATCAGTGGTGTGGGACAGAGCACAAAACTGATCACTGTTCAGTGGCTTGTATATTTCCAAGGAACTGCCACATTACCAATACTAGTTGGGGTGAGACAGACTACTGGGTAAAAAGTTCATGGCCCTCAGATGGACAAGTTTGTAATGTACTGATGCACTGTTGTATATTCTGGCTGTTGGACTGATAATGAGGAAATATAGAAGCAAATGGACTATGTGGGTAGTGGCATATCTGTGGTGGGGCAAGAATCTACTTAGGTGGCCACACAAGACTCAGGATCCCATAAATTGCTGTTGAGGAAGGGCTGGTGGTTCATTTGCCATCTACAGTATATACTCAGTGCCTGAGCACTATTTCAATACCATGCATCTAAAACATGCTGTAACACTAATCATGTAAAAGAGCCCTTAAAGTTTCAGCAGCAACAACAGTAACTCAGTAACAAGACAGTCTGTGGTCTGCAGAGGGATCTACAATTTTTTGCTCCCTCCTCTCCATTTCACATATTAATCAGACAAATTGAGATGACCAATAAAGCAAATACATATACCAATGAGAATTTTGCACAAACAAGATAAAAACATTTAAACAATTATTTCCATTGGCCCATATAATATACAATGAAATCTGATGGATTGGTAAGGAATCTCCTACTAAATAAGTAGCCTCTATCCTAAATTAATTTCAATAACTGAGAGGTATCTAGCCCAGACAGAAATTAAGCCAAATTGGTCAAAGCATGTAACAAACCTAATGAGAGGATAGTCTTCTAGCACAGTAATTCTAATGTCAATATGAAAGCTGTACAGAACTCTCTCATTATCAATGGGATTTAAAAAAAAAAAAAATTAATGGCTTCAACTATAGATGGATTTTTTTTTTCAGCAGGGAATTATTTGTTAGCTACCAAGGCAGATGCTGGCAATGTCTTCTCCTCAACCTGCTGGTCACCTGCTTTCAGTTCTACTCATTTCCATCTATGCATCTCACTCTCATCATCATCATCATTATCATCATCTGCACCTTCTTTCCCACCCTAGGGGAGGGTGAGGAGTAGCAGTGTCTGGACAGCTCAAATTTGCCCAATCCAATGAGTCACACTTCCGTTCACTCACCATTCAAGTCCCCGGAATCCTGGCTTTATCTGATATACCAAAAACATTCACCACGTTTTGTAGCTTCAAATAAGCGTATCCGAAAGAGTCAATCCGGAAGCTGTCATGTTAAAAGGGGTGCCAAATCCCTGATCATGTGCTTCCCCTCGCAATATTCATCCAGCCAGCTCGATCTCTTGTCAGTCCCCTAGTCTCACCAACTTCCAAACCTCTCTTCCTCACATGCTCATCCACCACATCCCTCCACCTTCTCCTCGGTCTACCTCGCCTCCTCCCTCCTTCAAATTCGCTCAGGTATACCTTTTTCGCCACTCTACTGTTATCCATTCTCTCCACGTGACCATACCATCTGAGTACACTCTCTTTGATTCTGGTGTCCACAGACTTCCTCACTCCACTTCTTTCATGAATCACATTATTTTGTATCCTGTACTCCACATACAGTCGTGGTCGTAAATAATCACCTATCCTCCAGTACCCTGTGTCTCATGCTGGCTCCTTTATGCGTGGCTAGCCACACTGGAGTAAGAGGGGCTGAGAGGGAGGGACCAGGGAGAGAAGGGAAGGTGGGTGGAGGGATGAGTGATGGTGCAGGGGTGGAGTGAGGGAGGGGAGGGAGAATGAAATGTGAAGTGGTGGTCACATAATTTGTCTATTTTCTTTTATTCGGGGCATGATATAAATGAGTTAATGCTTGGTAGATAATGCTGCATTTCACTTTGTATGGCAGCCTCAGAGAACAAGCTTTAGATAAGCGGTGATATCAACAGCTGGCTCGTGAGAGAAATACACTGATGGGACAGATCAAATATTAGTGCAGACCACTGATATCGTGTGGGACCAGATTGTCAACATGTGGAAGCCAGAGAACAAGAGGACACGGACCCGCTTCCTCCAGCACACCAAGGATGAGTAAGCACTATTCAGACGAAACCAGCAAACCATCAACAACATTGTTTCCTCCGTGCCGCGAAGACTGCAAGAGGTTATTAAGGCAGAAAGCCACTGGACTAATTACTAAAGCTTTCCTGGTTGCTTTGGCTTGACCAATGTCAGTAAACATTGACACAGATATATTTTGGAAGTCTGAGTTGAATTTTGTTTCATTTCCTTTTAACAGATTATGAGAGACACCATTATCATATCCACCCATGCGCACAGACATCAAATTTATTTACTTTTATGCAAAATTATTTTAAATAGCGTTTTCACATTGAGATGCCATAAAATAGTTGACATGATGGTGACTGTATAGAGGGAGTGTATACTGAGAGGATGATTGTATTTACTGTGGGCACAGCCATGTCAAAGGCTGCACATGATATTTAGTTCCAAATATTACATACATATAAGGGTAGTGATCATTTCTTACACAAACACTATGGAAGTCAAAGCCATCCAAATTCCATTCTGCGCCTGAAGTAAAAAAAAAAAAACACGGATAAACACAAGTATCTGGTTTTGCACTAATGTTTGTTCTGTCACGTCAGTATATTTCTCTCACGAGCTACCCCTTGGTATCACCACCCATCTACAGCTTGTTATCTGATGCCGCTATACAAGGTGTAATGCAGCAGCATCTACCAAATACTGTATTAACTCCTTTATATCATGACCTGAATGAAAGAAAATAGACAAATTACATGACCACCACTTCGCATTTCATTCTCCCTCCCCTACCTACCCTCCCTCATTCCATCCCCGCACCATCACTCGTCCCCCCACCTACCTTTTCTTCAATCGCTGGCCCCTCCCTCTCGTTCCCTCTTACTCCAGTGTGACTTGCCTTGCATAAAGAAGCCAGCTTGAAGCGCGAGGTACAGGAGGATAGGTGATTATTTATGACCACGACTGTACATTCCTCAACAGTCCCACCTCCACTGCACTCATTCTTGACTTTTCATTTTCATGCCACATCATAGTCTCACATCCATAGGTTAAAGTTGGCAATAACACTCCTTCATGTAAGCTTCATGCAGCTGCAACATTCAAGTCTCTGTTTCTTATCAAGACCTTCACTGAACCAGCTACTTTCCTTCCTTGTGTCACTCTACTTTCCACTTTTTTTGCACATTTTCCTCTATTTACTATCACTGTACCCAGGTATCTGAACTCTCTTGCCAATTCCAGTTTCTCTCCACATACTGTAACATCACACTGGGAGTCACCTTCACTCTCAATAACAATCACTTAACTCTTTTCTACATTTATTCTGAAGGTGCAATGCTCACAGACATCAGTAAAATTCTGCGCTAGTCTACCAAGTTCTAGTCTAGTAATTGCAAGTAGTACTGTATCATCAGCATACAACAAATATGAGATATTCCATCCATCACCATTCACTACCAACGCCATTCCCCTCTCCATTACACATGTTTTTACTTCTCTCATCACCCCATCCATATATCTACTGAACAACCATGAGGACATCACACAACCTTGTCGCACACCCATACAAATCGTGAACCATTCACTTAAATGCCAATTTACCCTTACACATGCTTCACTACCATCATAAAAACTTTTGACAGCACCTAGCAGCGTACCATCTACGTCGTATATGCGCAAACCTTTCCACAATCTTTCTCCATCTACTTTGTTGTATGCTTTTTCCAGATCCATGAATGCCATAAACACCTTAAAGTCCTTCTCACAAGCCTTCCCCACTATCTGTCTCACTGCAAGTATTTGATCCACACATTCTCCACCACTCATAAAGCCACCCTGTTCATGACTCACCAGGACTTCTGATTTCTCTCTTACTTTAAAATAATTCTTCCCTATCACACTCAATAAACTTATGCCACAATAATTCTTGCACTCATTTCACTCATCTTTATTTTTGTACAGGGGTACGATCGTAGCTTTTTTCCACTCTGCTGGAACAGTTTCACTTTTCCATGCCTTCTTACAGATCTCCAACAAGCACTTCATTCTGCTCTCTCCACTACACTTAATCATTTCTGCATGCACCTCATCATCCCCAGCTGCTTTCCGATTTTTCAGCTGTTTCACAGTGTTCTTCATCTGTGCGAGTGTTACGTTTCCCATTGCTCCGTTCCTTCTCTGCACACCCCTAAAACCAATCACGTTTGTGGAGCTCTGCTCTCTCTATTCCCATTCATCCGGCTTTCAAAATACAGCAAGACCACACTATAACGGACTAATTGGGGCCCAAGCCAGTCCGAAAAATGCGAAATTCCGATAAAAGCGACATCCGGACTTACCCCTGCTAATCCGGACTTTTTCCGATATATCAGACATTAGTCCGGATTGCAGCAGAGGTTTTCACCACCATTGCAGTATTGTACTGTGTTATACCTTCACTACATTAATCAAATGGTATAATAATACAGTGCTTCCTCCAATTTTGCGAGAATATGGTCGACAAAAAACCTTGTAAAATCGAAATTCGCAAAGTTGAAACAATTAAATATATGCAATAAAGGTAAATTGGTCGACATCACCCCAAGGTAAGCACTTTTTCCCACTCTTTCTCTCGACTCTACCTCTTAATTTTATGATGATAAATGAAACAAACATGGACTGATGTATTGTACAATAATATTATTATGAAAACATCATAGGTAAGAAATATAAAAAAGAAAAAAATGCATATTTACACTGATGTGAAGACTGGCGTGGTGTACGGGACTGGTGGCGGGGCAAGGCTTGGGTGCGACTACTGTGGTGTAAACAAATGTGGCGGGGCGGCAGAACACCGAACTAGGAGGCACAGTACGCCCAGCGAACCACGACGTCACTACTCCGCGTGGCAAAGTAGTGCGGGAAGACAATTTTCCCACCACTCGACCTCGCAAAGTGTGTGATCGCTCGCAAAGTTCATAAATGTTAAAAAATAAATGACTTGGAACTACCTCGCAAAATTGGTGATTCGCAAAGTTAAAGTTCGCAAAGTTGAAGGATGTACTGTACTGTACTGTGCACTGAAAAACATGTCTTTTACTTGTCTTATTGTGGTGAACATAGCTGAAGTGGTCAGGCAGTCCGGACTGCTTTCTGGCTTTATCGGACTTTTGGCGATATATAGGAGTTTAGTCCGGTAGCTCCTCGAGTCCGATAAAAGCAAATTCCGGTCTATTGAAGTCCGTTATATCGAGGTTATACTGTATTCTTTCCATCTGGTCCTTACTTCATCCCCATGGGTTAATAATCTACCACTTACATGCCTACTGTTTCTTCTGTGTATAATAATACAATGTTTATGTAAATATGCATGCCAGTGGTACCAGCCTGTCTCCTTTGTGTTACATAGCTCATGTAGGCTACCTAGTCATTGTTTTTTGTCTCAATTCCATATATGCATCTCATTCTCACTTTTGATCTCCATCTATCTATCACCAGATGCCTTAATCCTATAAGGGGTGGCCACAAACGAATTGCCTCCACACTGCCCTGTCCCCCACCATTTCACTGTCCTCCCCCAGCTCACACCCCCCTCTCTTATATACCTCGCCACTCCAACCCTCCATCTCATCCTTGGCCTCCCCCCCCCCTCTACTTCACTCACATACACTTTCTTCCTTAGTCTCTTGCTCTCCATCCTGTCCACAAGGCCAAACCACCTCAACGTATATCTCCTAACCCTTTCTATCACATCCACATCCACACCACAATGCTCCTTCACTTCCTCATTTGTCATCCTATCTCTCCATTTAACTCCACATGCTCCTCTCAAATAACTCATTTCCACTGCTCTCACTCTTGACTTGAGTCCTCCCAACATGGTCCAAGCTTCACTTTCATACGTCAGAGTAGGTATCCCAATACTATCATGCTGCGACTTTTTTTTACTCTCATGCTCACTTCCCTATTTCTTATCACTGCTTTCAAAGAAACAGCAACCTTTCTTCCCTGTTGTACCCTTTCAAGCACTTCATCCTCCAAACTTCCATCCTTACTCATCACACTACCTAAGTACTTAAATGCACTCACATTTTCCATTTCCTCATCCTCCAACCTCGTTGTACGTTCAAGTGAATTCATTTCTCTCGAAGACCATAACTTTACTCTTCCCCACATTCACCTTTAGATTCTGTTTCTTACACACTCCCAAACTCATTCACCAAGCACTGCAGTTCCCTTCCTCTTCACTTAGCAATACAGAGTCATCTGCACACAACAGTACAGGAAGTTTCCAAATGCCACCCTCTCTCATTAGGGCTGCTCCAACATCCACTGTCCTACCTTGTATCTTTTATAAACCCTACCATATACAGAGTGAACTACCATGGAGACATGACAAATCCCTGTCTCAATCTAACCTTCAGAGAGAAAAATACCTTCAATTCACTATCCACACACACTGCAACCTAAACAACTTCATACATATTCTTTGTGGCATTCAACAACTTCCCATTTACGACATACATTCTTAATATTTTCCATATTCCTTTTCTATCCTTTCTGTCACAAGGTTCTTTCTCTTCTCTAGAAACTTTTCCACTAAAGACCTATAGATGAATATTTGATCTAAACACCCTCTTCCTTTCCTAAAACCTCCCTGTTCTTCTCTAACTGATTCCTCTGTTATTTCCCTAATTCAGTCAATAAGTATCCTACCATATACTTCCCCTATTACCCAAGGAAAAGAAATGCCCATATGATTACCTCACACTTCTTTTCCCCCCTTTTCTTTTGTAAAGGGGAATAATTATAACTGACTTCCCATCCTCCCGGACTCTACCTTCCTCCCACGCCAATCTGCACCTCTTCCATATCCATTCTACTACTGTCTCTCCCCCATGCTTCTGCATTTCACCTTACACTACATCAATTCCTGGGGCTTTCCCCGTTTTGACTTTCTTCATTGCTTCCACTATTTCCTTTCTACTGATTTCTTCCTCGCTTCTCACCTCCCTCTTTCTCCAAGCCATTCCCCAGCAACTTATACTAGCTAGCATTACTTTCATTCTCTATATTTAACAGTTCCTTAAAGTGTTCTCTCCATCTGCTAACTTCTCACTTTTGATAAATAACAATATTCTTAGTGCTTGTGGATAAACAAGTATTCAGTGTGGAAGTGACAAGCCCATGGTTGAATGATATGTATAGAGGAAATGCCATTTTAGTCATTTAAAATCACCTTAACATAGCATATGGGTGACTGCATAAGAATTATTTAATGACTATATGAGGGCATTCATCACAAAACCTGTATCTACGGGATTTGTGTATCAACAGTACATCGGAATGTAATCCATGTTGATAATGTGAGAGACTTGTGATTATAAAAACTATATGAGCAGAAAAAAAAACAACTTTCATGTTATGTACAGTAATTAGCACATACAGTGGCACAGAAAGTACCAAACTTCTGATCTACATACCCACTCACCAGCTCAAGGCAAATGTGAGAATGTTCCACACTCCTCATTCATAATACAGTAACTCACCCACAATGTCGGCCCATGACCTCAAGGATAAAGCAACGCTGATGAGAATATGCAGTGGCTGCAATAGCGTCAACAGCTTCAATGATTCGGTGAAGGGCTGAATCAGTACCAATGGTCATGTCCGTCCCACAAAAGTCATTGTCAATGGAGCCTACCATCCCCACAATGTTGAGGTGCGAGTGCTTTTCCTTTTCCTCCTCAGTGATGTCGCCTAGGAATAAAGTAAACGATAAGAAAAGGCAGTATTTACTGCACTTGGTTCACTGGTACAGATTCCTAAACAATGTACACCAAAAGTCCTGTATCCGAATGGCAGGGGACCGAGGGTCTTTCGGACAATTGGTTTTTTCGAACTATTGGGAGGGACCTCTGAAAACGTTAGAAATATGTACACTCATGATCACTAATTTCTGCCCACGAGTGTCCCCTTCTTACCCCTGTATACCCAGGGAAGAGGGGCTGGGGGGATGAAACAAGCTCCACCCGCCTCTACTCCAGCTCCCAACCCTTCCCCTTACTCCTACCTCCTCCCATCAGTCATTTTTAACTGGCAGTTACATCTCAAAGTGATTTCATGTTTAACACTCTTGGTTCCACTACTAATACAAACACAGAACACTAGGATAGGTAAAAAGTATATAATATAACTATGAACACGCTGCAGCAAGAAATTAATGCATTATGACATTGACAGTAAAACAAATATGTTAACAATGGCCACTTCAAGCCTCACATGTTGGGTGCACTGCTTTGCAAACATGCACACACACATACACAGACACAGACACACACACACACACACACACAGGTTGCCGACAGAGACGGAGCTCGTTGTGGATCGTGGGGAAATAATCACTCGATCAGCGTTGAAAAGGAGACCAGCCTATTGTGATTATGTGAATGAATGTGTAAGTGGTGGTCCCGTTGGATATTGGTAAAAAAACGCAGGTTTTGGTCGTAAAAAGAGTACAAGATACAATGGAAGTACAAAGTTTCCTTATGGTTGCATCATGGCGAAGAGAGATAGTTCATTGTTTACATCTGGTAGCGGGGAATTTGTGGGCTTCTCCGATGAAAATATGGGTAAAAGAAGTACTAAATTGAACCAAACAAGAGTAGCAAGAGTGGAGAAAATGGCAGAAAGGAGTGTCCAGGGGTTAAAAAAGGTATGGTCATAATTAGAGAGCTGCAGGAATGGACTTTAGAACAGAAGAAAGAGATTAAAGTACTGCAAAGTAAGTTGGAAAATGTATGCACATGCAGTGCTGAACAAGAAAGAGAAGTTACAGAATTATAAGTGAGTAACAAATCTGCCTCAAATGAAATAAAACAGCTCAAGAGGGAAAACAAGAAGTTGGAAGAAGAAAGGAACAGGATGAAAAGTAAACTAGATGAGTATGAATCAAAATCAAGGATACATGATGAACACATTAAGAAAATCAAGGAGCAACACAAGGGGTGGAAGAATATTCAAGAGGAAGGAAATATAAATCTGAGAGACATTATAGAACAACAAAGCAAGGAAAAGGTGGAGAAGGAAGTGGTTAAGGTATCAAGAAGTTGAGAACCTTTACTCATGGATGTAGCAGACAAGGAAAAATTTGATAATTTCAGGAGCAAAAGACAAACGTATGACAGTAAGATCAGAAAGGGAAAGAGAAAAACTGAGTAAGGTTAAAGAGATAGTATCAGTAGTTATGGAAGGTAACAACGAAGCTCAAGAAAAGACTGAAGAAGTGTTTAGGTCAGGAACGTACGAGGAAGGAGGGGTGAGCCAATTAAAGAAAAGTCTCAAGTAATGGTAAATGAAATCATCAACAAAATGTGGAAATTATCACAAAGAGGGGTTCAAGAATGTGTGGATAAGGAAAGATACAAATGAGGAAGAAAGAGCTAAAATAAAGGAGTTAGTAAAGGAAGCAAAGGCAAAAAAATGAACTCTCATCTTAAATGTCAGGACCAACTCGCCTAGCCCCGGGCTCCTACGCTCCTCTGTGGGGCGACATAGGATTGGATAATGAATGAATGAATGAGAACGGAGGAAAAGAAGACAGTGTTCTATTGGAGAGTTATGGATCAGAAATTAGGGAAGTGGTACCGACAGAGAGAGGGAGGGAAGAGAGAATAAAAAACAACAGAAAAAGTTTGAAAGTGGCATATACTAATGTTGACTGTTTAATACCCGAAAGGTTAGAAATCAACAATTTCTTGAGAGTACATGAACCAGATATTATGTGCTTTGTAGAGACCAAGTTAAGAGAGGATACTGATATCTATATAGGAGATGGTAAAAAGAAACTGTGGAGAAAAGACAGAAAAGAAAAAACAGGAGGAGGAGTGATGATAGCAGTGAAGAACAACATAAATGTGAATACTGTGGAAATGGGAGAGGGTAGGGCTTTATGTGCTTTGTAGAGACCAAGTTAAGAGAGGATGCTGATATCCATATAGGAGATGGTAAACACAAACTGTGGAGAAAAGACAGAAAAGAAAAACAGAAGGAGGAGTGATGATAGCAGTGAAGAACAACATAAATGTGAATACTGTGGAATGGGAGAGGGTAGGCTTAAGTGATAAATATAAAATTAGAAACTGGACAGAATGACAAAAGTGACATGGCAGTAGTATATGTTCCCCCTAAGATATGCACATGGAATGATGATGAGTACCATGAGATGTTGTCAGACATGGTTACAGTAGTTATCTACACATAGTGATTGAAAAAAGCAACAACATAATTCTGATGGGTGATATTAATTGTACAGAGGTGAACTGGGAGGAATGGGACTCAGGAGGCAGTAAAGATTCGTGGGGCACTATACTGTTAAATATAGCAATGAATAATGTTATGACCCAGTGGGTCAAAGAAGAGACAAGATTCAGAGATGATGACACACCAGCAAGACTAGATTTACTGGTAACCAAAGAACCTGACGTAACTGAATCTCCGAAATACCCAGTATCTGTGTCCTATAGGAAAGAGTGATCATGTGGTCACTGAGTTCCAGATGATAAAAGAGAATGTGGTGCCAAGAGATGAGCTTTACAGGCAGGGAAGATATAACTTTGGGAAAGCAAACTTTATTGGACTGAGGACATTTTTCAAAAATTCGGATTGGAGAAAATTCAGAGAAACAAGAGAGATACAGAGGAAGTGGGATATCTTTCTAGACCTCTGTAATTCGGGAGTGGAAAAATATGTGGCAAGAGTAAGTGGGCAAGAATATAGGAAAAGGGATTGGTTTAACAGAAGGTGTACGATAGCAAAAAAGAGAGGGACATTGCATAGAACAACTGGAGAAAGAAAGGTAATAACAGTATGAAGGAAGAATATAGAACTATAAATTAATATACAAGAACACATAGAGAGGAAGATAGGAACCATGAAAAAGGTATAATTGTCAAATGTAAGGAAGAACCCAAATTGTTTTATAAATCTGTCAATGGCAAATTGAAACAAAGGGAAGGAATCACTAAACTGAAAGTAGAAGGAGAGGTCTATAAAGATGTGGCAATGGAAGCTGAAATAAACAACAAATGTTTGCAACTGGTTTTCACTAAAGAAAGGGATTTTGTGGAAAGGGAGGGAGTGACTAGAAATGTAATGATAAAAGATATAAAAGTGGAAGTGCAGGAAGTGTATAAACTACTGGAAACTCAAGATGTAAGGAAAGCCCAAGGCCTGAACGAAATCTCTTATTGGGTACTGAAAGAACACAGAGAACAACTGGCAGATAAGATTCACGGTTTAATTGTGTGTTCTCTGGAAGAGAGGAAAGTGCCTCGGGAATGGAAAAGGGCCAATGTGGTACCAATTTATAAGAAAGGAAACAAGGAAGAACTCTTGAATTATAGACCAGTGTCCCTGTCCAGCATGGCTGCAAAATTGTACAAAGAGAATCCTGAAAGACGGATAAAATATCTGGAGGAGATGAGCATTTTGGCTGAAAGTCAGTTTGTATTCAGAAGTGGAAGGTCACGTTTTGCCAACTTGTTGAGCGTTTACTCAAGAGCAATTGACGTCCTACAAGAAAGAGACGATTGGGTGGATAGTGTGTATTTGGATTTGGAGAAAGCCTTTGATAAAGTATCCCACAAGCAACTAATGTGGAAATTGGAGCACACAGGAGGACTGAAGGGAATGATGACAGTAATAAAGGACAGGATGTCTGGATGGAAGGAAGTAACATGCGGAGTCCCACAGGGTTCGGTGTTAGCGCCAGTAATGTTCCTGATTTACGTAAATTATATGATAGATGGAATGAACAGTTATGCAAGTCTGCAAAGGTCTTTAGGAAAGTAGAAGTTGAGGAAAACTGTAAAATGCTGCAGGAGGACCTGGATAGGATTCATGAGTGGAGCCGGATATGGGAAATGAAATTCAACTCAAAAAAATGTAAAATATAGGAAATGGGTAAATGTACCAAGAGGCCATCACTGAATTATTTAATGAGTAATGAACCAAACACAAAAGCAAGAGAAGAGAAAGATTTGGGAGTGCTGGTCGAGGGTAGTTTGTCACCTGAAAAACTCATTAACAAGACAGTTAGACATTTAAACTCTACCATAAGAGTAGCATTTCATTACATGGATGAGAAGATGATTAAAAAATTGATAATGACCATGATCTGCCCCAGGTTGGAATATGCGGTAGTAGTGTGGTCCCCGTACCAAAAAAAAGATATTACAAGATTGAGAAAATACAAAGAACAGCAGCCAAGATGGTCCCTAGCCTGGCAAATCTGTTGTAAAGAGAGAGGCTGGAAAAGATGATCTGCCTTCCTTAGAGGGAAGGAGAGAGGACCAACACGACTGCAGTGTTCAGGGCCATGATGGGAGTAGATAAAATTGATAGAAAAGATCTGTCTGTATGGGACAGGAGAGTAACAAGATGACACAGAATGAAACTGAAAAAGCCAAGCTGCTTGAAGGATATCAAGAAATATATTTTTCCATATAGATGCACAGACCTATGGAATAACCTGGACAAAGTGACTGTCCAGTCTAAATACTTAAACAAGTTCAAAAGCAAAATTTGACTAACTGAGAAACAGAGACAGGAGCCCACGAGTGTAGTTCATTTCCTGTATATCACAACTAGGTAAATACAACTAGGTAAATACACACAAACAAAAACATGCACAGACAGACTGACACACACACACACAAGTGCGCAGACACAGACATGCACGCACACAAGCAAACAACACATGAGGACTAGGATGGCCATTGTTAACATTTTTGTTTTACTGTCAACGTTATAATGCATTAATTTCTTGCTGCAGCATGTTCATAGTTATATTACAGTATATACTTCTTACATATCCTAGAATATTATGTCTATATTAGTAATGTGACTATGAGTGTAAAGTATGTTAGCTTGAGATGTAACTGCCACTTCAGAATGACAAGTGGGGGGTTGGGTTGGGTAGGGGTATGAGGGAGGGCTGGGAGCTGGGGTAGAGGCGAGTTGGGCTCATTTTGTCCCCCCCTCCCATCCTCCCTTGGTATATATGGATAGGAAGGGGGCACCCATGAGCAAAGATTAGTGATCATGAAAGTACATGTGATCATTAAATAAACACTTAAAAATGATATGGGTTATTGTTTTACTTACAGGAAATGCATAGAAATGTTGATGAACAGTTGCAGGCAGGAACATCCAAGTCCAAGAGCAAGTCCTAGCCAGATAAATCCTTGGATAAAGCCCAGAAAAATTAGAAAAATTTTCCCATGAAAAATTCGGAGTACAATGCACCCCCACACAATGCGAACTCACACAGTGCAAATCACCTACAATGTGAGGTCAACCCAAAAAATGCTTATTTTTATCGAATGTGAAATCTGCGAATCTAACTTCCCAACATGCAAATCGGCTGTATGATTCCAAGGCAAAAATGGACTTCCCTCCATTATTACGAGTTGTCAGGCTGGACAATGCAAGTCAGTCACAGAAGGCAGGCGGCTGGCAACCAGCCAGATTCAAAATGGCGGGCAGCTGGCAAGCTATCTGCATGCCATCTACCGACATTCATGGGTAAACAGACACTTCTCCATATTGCTGCGAGAACACATGTTGTACCTCGCATCCTGTGGTCGGTTTTGGCATCATAGCAGTACCCACCTGCTCATCGTGGTCTCAACTGTCGACTTTGAAGGCTTTATGGCACCTCCAGGAGACTTCAACAGTGAGAGTGAGAGTGACAACGGGGCGTCCTGCCCCGCAGAGCAAGAGTAGACACCCTGAGCCTCGGATACCCATCCCCCTCCCTTCTTAATAAGCCCAGAAGTCACTTAAATAAAGGTACATGGTGTTCTATTTGTTGTTGTATTTGTTGGTCCATCTAGCAGTACTATTAGACAAAGTATTAGAAGGGTAGAGTAGGCTGGGGATCCAAAGACCAAGCCCTGGATGGGCTGTCCACCATATACCATTTTCTCCACAAGTTCTTTGGTTCACACAATGTGAAATCAGAGAATGCGAGGGTTTCTGCCACCCAGAAACTCGCACTGTGTGAGGGTGCGCTGTATCGGAATTTTCGGATTAATGGTGGATGGATTGGTGGATTTTTACTGTATTTGTCATCACCACATGTATGGTGGACAGCTGTTATCTTTCTTATGGCAAAAGGAAATTACAAGCAGAAATAATACAGTACAGTATTGAGATGGTATACTATAGATATTACTTATGGGATAAAATAAACTTGGTCAGTGGCAAGAGGAAAACTGAATGAGCAGTTGCTATGGCATATGAACACCCTATACAGTATACATTATCTCTGGGTGGTCCTTTTCTCCAGCCACAGACCAAGTTTATTTTATCCCATAAGTAATATATATAGTATACCATCT
>JAGKTI010007563.1:0-20217 GCA_018397915.1 Birgus latro
ACATTTAAACCTGTGAATATCCTCTTCCTTTACTGCCAGGTCTCACTGCCAAACAGATCACACTCCTAACACATGCTGCATACAAAGACCCTTAGTAAGTAAGGAGAGTCCTCTCAATGTCAGGAGAGGCAACAGCTCCCTGAACTTCTTCCAACCACTTCTCACCCTAGCAACCGAGCTAACTCCAGCCCCACCTCCGGCACATAACATGTCTCCCAAATAACGAAACTCCTTCACACACTCAAGAGACTCACCTGCAAGTTCAACCCTCTCACGCCTAACAATCTCCACCTGCTCTCCCCGACACGCCGCACACATGAAATCAACATCATCTCGCAGTCTACCTCTAATACCACATCTCTTGTGCACCCACTTATCACAAACACTACACAAGATGGATTACTTCCCACACCCTCCTGGCAAACTGCACATGGCCACTCTCCCTCTCCTCTGATTGTACCGCCACCAACCCTAGATATCATCACTTTTGTTTTATCTGCATTGTGTCTGTTATTATTTTATTTACTGTGTATGTTAGTTATGTTGGTATAGGTAGCCTACATTCCAGAATGCTCTAGAATATCTGAACAATTGCCGGACAGTATTGGAGAATTTGGACCAAGTATGGTAATAGTCTGGGGGATGGTATGTGGGGCCCTACTTTTGTGATTCCCGGACTTTTGCCATTCTCGGACTGGTCTCCCCCTCTTTTAGTCCGAGAAATCGAGGGTCAAGCGTAGTTGATGTGGGAACTGCCCTCATGCATAACGATGTGCGGGGCACATTGAGACGTAATTGGGTGGCATTTGTCAGGTAAATGTTCGTAATATTGGAGTTAGTATTTCACGCATTTAAAAAAGTGTTTGCACATATATATATTTTACATTTGCATCTTTTTTTTGCACAAAGCACATACATTCAAATTCTTCCCACACACTGTATTCACTATGTGTGTCTTATCACAAACACACAAGACTAGTTATTTATAAGGTAAATGTAAAGGTTATACTGCACTTATTTTTATGAAATCTATCTGTCTGTTTATCTATACCCCGATGCCCTAATCTCGCAAAGGGTGACCGTAGACAAAATGCCCCCAAGTCGCTGTCACCCACCATTTGACTTCCCTCCTCCAGACTCACTCCCCCCTCCCTCATGTACCTCTCAGCTCCATCCCTCCACCTCATCCTCGGTCTTCCCCTCCCTCCACTTCACCTGTATACACCCTCTTAGTCAGTCTTTCATTCTCCATTCTCTCCACATATCCAAACCACCTCAGTGTATTTCTTCTAATTTTCGCAACCACATCCACATCTCTAAGTACTTAGGTAGTGTGATGAGTATGGATGGAAGTCTGGAGGATGAAGTGCTTGAAAGGGTGCAGCAGGGAAGGAAGTTTGCTGGTTCATTGAAAGCAGTGATAAGAAACAGGGAAGTGAGCATGGAAGTGAAAAAGTTGTTACATGACAGTATTGTGATACCAACTCTAACATATGGAAGTGAAGCTTGGACCCTGTTGGAAGGACAGAAGTCAAAGAGTGATAGCAGTGGAAATGAGTTATTTGAAAGGAGCATGTGGAGTCACATGGAGAGACAGACTAACAAATGAGGAAGTGAAGGAGCGTTGTGGTGTGGTTGAGGACGTGATGGGAAGCGTTAGGAGAAACACGTTAAGGTGGTGGTTTGGGCATGTGGAGAGGATGGAGAGTGAAAGACTGACGAGGAGAGTGTATGTGAGTGAGTTAGAGGGGGGGAGATGGAGGGGGAGGCCGAGGATGGGGTGGAGTGGAGAGGTACATGAGAGAGGGGGGTGTGAGTTGGAAGCGGGGTAGTGAAATGGCAGGGGACAGAGCGACATGGAGGCGATTTGTTTGTGGCCACCCCGTGCAGGATTGAGGCGTCTGGCAATAGGTAGATAGACATCCACATCCACGCCACAATGTTCCTTCACTTCTTCATTCTGCAACCTGTCCCTCCATGGCACTCCACATGCTTCTCTCAAGTTGCTGATTTCTACTGCTCTCACTCTTGACTTGTTCCCCTCTAGCAAGGTCCATGCCTTGCTTCCATACATCAGGGTAGGGATCACAGTACAGTCATGCAGTGTCTTCTTAACTTCCGTACTCACCTCCCTATTTCTCATCACTGCTTTCAGTGAACCAACAACTTTTCTTCCCTGCTGTACCCTTTCAGTCATTTACTCAGTTTTATATTTACCTTACAGTTATATTCATGGGCATTTTTTTTCATAATAGCACATAGCTCATCTACACCTAGAAATGGAGGAGGGTGTTGTACTCCTCGAAGCATGGGGTTACACGCAATCCCACATCACACTCCACACACTGGTACCTGGAGTCATTCCACTGGGTCTTTGGTTGTACTGTGCTGGGCTGGCAGACGTGGTACTTCTGTTGTACATTCAACCTCGTGGCTGAGGGAGGGATGATCTGGGGAAGGTGACGTTCGGTGAGGCACAGAGGGTTGACACCGCTGTGTGCATTAGTATGAGACCCACAATCACGACCATGGGTACCAGTGAGCTCCCGACACAGCTCTCTGGTGTACTCCTTGAAGTTCTCGCTGGTTCCCGTGGTGCTGGCGTGAAGGTGGTGGGCGTTCAGGTCCGTGTTGTCAAGAAGATGGAAAAAAGCTTGTCCCACTTCATCATGGGCCTGGCACAGTCGACACTCGAAATCATTGCATAGGACTGGTCCAATTGGCACATGTTCATGTAGTCCAGGACTGCTTCCGGTTTCCATATATGAACCCGTTTCTCGCTGTGGTAGTCCACAGTTTTGGTGTGGAACATCAGAGGGCATTGAACCATAGGTAAAAGGTTCACTTCTCAGTTGTGGTGCCAGGCTGTGGCAAGGATGCTATTTGCCTGGTGAAACACCCCCTCCTTCCTTTGCAGCTTCTGGCTCACCTGTATCATGTGCCTTCAGTTTCTCTTGATTGTGCCGCAGATTCCTGTTTCCTGCTAGTGCTGGTACCGAGCAAGAGTGGGGCTAGTGTATGAGTTGTCCAGGTACAGGATGTGCCCATAACGAAGGAACTTCTCGTCATCATCTTCACCATGGCTCCTGACAGTCCGATTGTTTAGTCTTTCACAATTTCCATATGAAGCACCTGTGTACAGGACTATATACTGCACATACCCAGTCTTGCAGTCGCACATGGCGAATGTCATGAACCTGAAGCGGTGTCTATTGGTTGGGATATACTGCCGGAAGGCGATGTTTCCTCCCTGCAACACGAGACTCTCATCTATGACCAGGTCTCGGTAGGGAGAGAAAAAGGCAGAGAAAGACCCTCGACCTTAGGCAATCAAACACTAGCCTAATCTTCCTCATCCTGTCAGTGTTGCCAACATTGCTCAGGTCGAGTGTTGTAAAAATGAACACTGCTTAGGACATATTGAAACCTATTCCACTCCATAACTCTTCCAAAGAAGGGCGTCAACAAAAGGGGTCCACAGTCCAGTACGACACCAGTTGGCTCTTCTTGAAGAGACCCATCAGGAGAAGCATGGCCAGGAAGAGGTACAACTCATTGGGTGTGATGTCGGCATTGAAGAGGCGGCAGTGGGGTGTCTGTGTGGTTGTGCCACGGCAGAAGGAGGCATAGTGTTTTTCAGGACGAGGTCCCTGGTGAAGAAATTCTAGAAGAAGTTGATTCTCCTGAAGGTGGGAGTCAACCTGGGCGCAGAACAGCCCACCCTACCCTTGGCTGTGAACGGATGAATAATGGGGACAAAATTGCTCTCATCTTTCTACTCCCAGGTGTGCCATCCCTTCCTTCGTTGTCACCTTCATCACCACTGGGGTCACATCCTTTGCTGTCATCAGGATGGGGAGGAAGTTGGGGAGTAGGTTGAGGAGAAGGTTGGGGAAACTGTCTTGCATCCTCATTGCCACCATGACTGGAACTTTTCTTTCCCTTGCCCTTTCCTTTTCCTCCTTTCCCCACCGTTTGAGGCTGAAGGGAGGCAGCGCGGGGAGACTGTAAAGATGCTGTGGAGGTGCTGAATTGGGGAGAGGGTGCGTGCCGTGGGGTCTGAGGTGGCACGGCACCTATTGTCCCACTCAAATAGAACAAAGAGACTATCTATCTATCTATATACCTAGGCTGCTTCCCCCAAGAAAAGAGAGGTAGCCGAGACAGGTCAACACACTACCAATTTACTCATCCACTCATACACATTCATTTGCATCTTAGCCCCAAAGGGGAGAAGGGACAGATCCTCACCGCACCACACCGCACGAGGGTCAACTACGCAGTGCAGTCAGTGACATCCGCAGCAAGGCCCGACAGCAAAGCTGGTTTACCCCTGCCACATCATAATGGATCCAGCCCCTTACCTGCACCTGACCTGATCAGCTGATCAGACAAAATGCAGGAGAATATCCCCTCAGGGCTGCGTCATCATTTATTCATTCACAATTTCTCTCCATTCATTTCTATCACGCACAGCCACTCTTCCTTGCTCAACAGACAACCCTCTCGCATCCAACGCTCTCTTCACACTGTCCATCCATCCTATTCGTGGTCTTCCTCTCAGCCTTACACCTCTTACATCAGATCTAGTTATCTTTTTCACCAATCGGTCATTATCCATTCTCTCCATATGCCCAAACCATCGCAACACCCTCTGTTCAACTCGATCAGCCATCTCCCGAACAATTCCAGTTCTCCTTCGCACTTCATCATTTCTCACTCGATCCATACGCGTCACTCCACACATACTCCTCAGACACCTCATCTCCATTACATTCAAACTTTTCCTCTCTGCTACACCCATATTCCATGTTTCAGCCTCATATAATGCAGTCGGTACCACAACACCCTCATACAGCCTTCTCTTTACATCCATTCTGAGTGAACGACATCCAAACACTTTTTTCATTCCTCCTAGCACCTTTCCAACTTCATTCATTCTAAACTTCACTTCTGCATCTGTTCTTCCATCCGCAGCAACATGTGACCCTAAATACTTAAAACACTCAACCTCCTCAAGCAACTCACCATTCAAAACTATATTCATCCTCCTACCATCTATCAACCTCGTACACTTCATCACTTTACTCTTATTCTCATTTATTTTCAGTTTCCTCCTTTCACACACCTTTCCAAGCTCCTCTACCAGCTGTCTCAATCTCTCCTCTGAATCAGTCACCAGTGCAGTATCATCCGCAAACAGCAGCTGCTTCAGATTCCACTCTCTACCATCATTCACCAGACTCAGTCCTCCATCTAACACTCTTGCATTCACCTCCCTTACAACACCATCCATATAAATATTAAACAACCAAGGCGACATCACACATCCCTGCCGCAGCCCCACTCTCACGGGAAACCAATCACTCAGTATTTCCCACTCTTACACACGCTCTACTATTTACATAAAAACTTTTCACTCCTTTTAGTAACCTGCCATCAAGCCCATTCAATCTTAAAACATTCCACAAAGCCTCCCTATCAATTCTATCATATGCTTTCTCTAAATCCATGAATGCCCAAAACACATCCTTACCTTTCGCTAAATACTTTTCACACACCTGTCTCACAGCAAACACCTGATCCACACATCCCCTCCCTCCTAAAGCCACACTGCTTATCACCAATCGCTCCCTCTGTACCCTCTCTAACTCTCTTAATTAACACTCTACCATACACCTTACCTACCACACTCAGCAGACTTATACCTCTAAAGCTAGTACATTCATACTTATCACCCTTACCTTTATACAATGGGACCACACAAGCACTTGCCCAGTCAATTGGCACCATACCTTGCACAAAGCACACATTCAACAATCTTACTAACCAGTCAACAATAGTCGCTCCACCACATTTCAGGCATTCCACAGCACACCCATCCATACCTGCAGCTTTCCCTGTTTTCATCTGCTTTACTGCTTCTTGCACTTCCTCCATCGTGATCAAGGATTCATTCAACTCTCCCAACACATCTATTCCTTGCACCCTTCCATCTGCCACAATCTCAGCCTCCCTTTCCTCCTCTACATTCAACAATCTTTCAAAGTACTCCGCCCATCTCTTCCTTACTGCAACAAAGAGACACTCAACTTAAATCTTTTTCTCGGGAGCCCTTCCTCACTCCTCGGGGTTTTCATGGGTGATCCCACCCATGAAGGCAGCCAATGTTGATCTGAGGGGTTGCCCACAGCCTCTTCATCACTAGAAGAATTGTCCATGCGGTGAAGGGGGCGTGATGGTGGTGGTGAGAGGCAGCCATGTGTTACCCGTATATTTCACCTTTCTTGGCGATGGAACCTCGTCCTCACTGCTTGATTCTGACTGTGGTTGAACATAGTCTTTATCAGCAACATCATCATCAACTGGTGAATCACTTTTACCACCAATGGGGACTACCAGGAGATCATCACTCACATTGGGAAATACCTCGGTGCAACATGATGCTCACTCACTCACAGTCAAGTAAGACTGAAGATGCGGCTACCTGCGTGGCCTGGGGGAGGCATGGGCGAGTCGTAGCGATGGTACCAGCCCTACAGAGGTGCAGGACTATGCCTACCAAAAGTCTCCTGCCAAATTTGAATATTATTATTATTATTTTTTTTTTTTTACTGACCGTAATATGGCTGTGGCAATTTGTGCTTACACACATGGCAGGCTGTAATATTATGGCTGTGGCAGATGGTGGGTTCAAAGAGTGGTCCTCCAGTAATATTTATGCAAATACACCTGTGGGCACTGCCAGCTTTTATCCTTTGTGTTACCTGCATAATATATATCACCTATTTTTGGCTCTACTTATATCCATGTATGTTTCCCCCTCTCACTTTTGACAAGAGCAAATTATTTGTAGTGTCTATAGCTCCCTCTGTGGAAAAATTTTTTTACAGCATGCCCTTGTTTTTACAGTGATGATGCATTTTTAAAAATCCTTTGCATATTGATTTATTGTATGTTGAGTCAGTTATAACTTGGGTTCAGTGGGGATAAATTTTTTGGCCAAGGGTCATCCACTTAACAAAGTGTAAAAACTGGTTATTTCACTTCTCTCCACTTCATCTGTTGTTGCTACCAATAATAAGTCTAAAAACAGGTTTCCAACTCACCTAAACAGGTAGTTGTTTCACTTAACTGCACTTCACTTGTGGCTTATTCTCCAACATCACACTATTGTTCCATCCCTGACACTAACACTCAATAAATGCAAATGCCATCTTGGGACAAACAAATGACTGTAGACTTGCATGAAAGCAATCGCATAAATGAAAATAGTGATCACATATCAGTAATTGATGTTTGGTATGGGGTGATAATCACATTTATGTGAAAATTCTCTCATTGAAAAAAGTTCCAAACTTTTTCGTTATCGTATGTGATTTAGTGCGTGCTGTTTCGTTATGTAATGAGGGTCTACTGTACACACACACACACACACACTCTCTCTCTCTCTCTTTCTCTCTTTCTCGGAGTTACAATACTTCCTTTAAGATGAAAGATCCACATCCTGGACACTTAGACACCATGAAATTACAAAGGAGGAAAATTGGTAATGTTCTGTTCATGGTTTCACTGTATCAGAGTCTGAACAAGCAGTCACGATTGCATGTAGCGAATTGTGTAGTAAGATATGCTTATATGAGCAGTCTAGAGGTAAACAAGCCTTTTGAAGCCTGGCAGTCAGCTAACTTAATGAAAATGAAAGTGTTGTTGTCATGCCAATAAATATTACTTTTTCTTGGACTTCCACCACAGAATATAGGTACAGTAGTTAACTACTGTACAGAATAATAAAAAGGGTATAATTTCAAAGCAGTGTGTATAATGGTCATGTTACTAAATGCTATTATATAGCAAGTATGCTGTATTGCAACTGCAGGGCTGCTTTGAGGGTCAAAGAGTCTTCACTGAAATTTCAAATTCACAGTAATAATCTGTTACGAATCTCCCCCATTTTGGAGCACATATTGTACCTCCTCTTAAATTGTCTTATGGACATGATTTAACTTGCAAAACTTACCTCTTAAAGTTGTATTTTTACTCCGATTGTGTCACGAAATCTGGAATAAACAAATTTTAATGAAAAGGTTGGTCAACAGCCTTCTGACCTCCCCCGGCCTGAAGAGTATGGCATACAGACTCAAAGCCAGAAATTTACTGCTATGCACAAGAGGGTTGAGATGGATAAACTTTTGTCGATTATGAACATTATGCTTATGGATGCCACACACACACACACACACACACCTTCTTTCTCTCACATGCATATTTTATTAATGGTCAGAAGGCAGCAGCACAGCCGGGGATCAAACCCAAAGTAGGAGCAGCTGCAGCAGTGTTCAACGCTGAAGATGATGATGACTCAGAAGAAGAAATGCCACCTGAGGCCAAGATGAGGATGAAGAACATTGGCCGGTAAGGAAAGAGAGAGAGAACAATTTTCAACTGGATACCTGATGTTTTTGTTGTTAGCAGACACTAATTGGAGTCATGAATCTGTATAGTCCTTTCCTCATAAACATACTTTCTATAGAGAATATTCACAATCTGCATTTTATTTTGTAATGTAATTTGTGGCCTTTTTGCAATTGAATCAAGGTTTCTCATTGCTAAATCAATGAAAAGAAACATTTAACACTTGATATAAGTATACTCAAGGAATGCACATACTATACATGGTGACCAATGAAAACATTGAAAATTGAGACTGAATATAGTGTTGGAAGAATATAAGAGAAGTGGAGGAGCTATTTGGTAAATGTGATTTGGAGCAGATGGTGGAGGTGGAAGGTGTATGCAAGATATTCACAGAAGAAATCTGTACAGCATGTGAGGTGCTGTGTGGGGTGAGAAGATGATAGAGGGTGCATGGAACAGCATGGTGGGATGAAGAGGTGATACAAGCTGTGGTGCAAAAGAAGAAAGCATATAATGAGTGGATGGGAGGCTTGGACGTGGAGGAAGTTGAGAGATGGAAGGGAGAGTTATATGTAGAGAGGAAGAGAGATATGAAAAAATTAATAAGAAGAGAGTGTATGGGGAATTTGGAAGGAATTTGAGTGTAAAGTGGAGGGAATGTAAGAAAATGTTTTGGAAAGAGGTAAAGCAAGTAAGACAGGATGATAAAGCAGTTAGCTGGGGAATGACAGATAAAAACGGTACTATAGATTGCTAGTGGACAAAGGAGAAAAAGTGAGCAGATGGAGATGACACATTCAAGAGCTGTTAAACATAGAGAATGAAAGTGATGCAAGGATAGATGGCTGTGGCATGGCTGGGAGAAGGAGGGACATGAGAAGAGAGGAAAAAATCATGAGGATGGAAGTAGTGAAAGCTATGAAGAAAGTCAAAATGGGGAAAGCCCCAGGAATTGATGGAGTGTATGGTGAAATGCTGAAGCATGGGGGAGATATAATAATAGAGTGGATATGGAAGTTGTGCAGATTGGCCTGGGAGGAAGGTTTAGTCCTGGAGGATTGGAAGTTGGAGATGACACATTCAAGAGCTGTTAAACATAGAGAATGAAAGTGATGCAAGGATAGATGGCTGTGGCATGGCTGGGAGAAGGAGGGACATGAGAAGAAAGAAAGAAATCATGAGGATGGAAGTAGTGAAAGCTATGAAGAAAGTCAAAATGGGGAAAGCCCCAGGAATTGATGGAGTGTGTGGTGAAATGATGAAGCATGGGGGAGATATAATAATTGAGTGGATATGGAAGTTGTGCAGATTGGCCTGGGAGGAAGGTTTAGTCCTGGAGAAGGTTTAGTCCTGGAGGATTGGAAGTTAGGTATAATTATTTCCCTGTACAGAGAAGAAGGATAAAAAGAAGTGTGTGGTAGTTATAGGGGCATTTGTCTTCTTAGTTTAATGAGAAAAGTGTAAGGTAGGATATTTACTGACAGAGTTAAGGAAACAACAGATGAATTAGTTGGTGAAGAACAGGAAGGTTTTAGGATGGGAATAGGTTGTGTAGATCAAATATTCATTCAAAGGTCTTGAGTGGAAAAGTTTCTAGACAAGTGAAAGAAGTTGAATGCAGCCTTCATGGATTTGGAGAAAGCATATGACAGGGTGGATAGACAAGAAATGTGGAAAATGTCAAGAATATATGGAGTAAATGGGGAGTTGTTGAATGCCGTAAAGAGTATGTATGAGGGGGCTAAGGCTGCAGTGTGATGGATAGTGAATTGAGTAAATTTTTCTATATGAATATTGGATTGAAACAGGGATGTCGTCTCCATGGTTCAGTCTGTATAAGGATGGGGTTATAAGAGAGATACAAGGTAGGGCAGTTGATGTTGGAGCAGCTTTAATGAGAGAGGGCAGTGTTTGGAAACTCCCTGTAGATGATGCTATGTTGTTCAGTGAAGACGAAGGGGAACTGTTAGGCTTGGTGAATGAGTGTAGAAGTTTTTGTAAAAAATGGAATCTAAAGGTGAATGTAGGGAAGAGTCAAGTTATTGTCTTTGAGGGAAATAAAGTCACTGGATGGACAGTGTGGTGGGATGATGAGGAAATGGAAAATGTGAGTGCATTTAAGTACTTGGGTAGTATGATGAGCAAGAATGGAAGTTTGGAGGGTGAAGTGCTTGAAAAGGTACAACAAGGAAGAATGGTTGCTGGTTCTTTGAAACCAGTGATGAACAGAGAAGTGAGTATGGAAGTGAAAAAGTTACCGCATAACAGTATTGGGATACTAACCCTAACATATGGAATTCAAGCTTGGGCCTTGTTGGAATGACATAAGTCAAGAGTGAGAGTAATAGAAATAAGTAGGGGGAGGCTGTAGCATGGGCCGAACAGGGTAGTACTCCTGAGGGGAATACTGGTGGAATGGGAATACTGGTGATAGGGAGAGCTGGAGCTCCTGTTTCACTAGTTACATAACCATCCCCCTTTGCTGACCTTTTCAGTGTGACAGTAACATGGGGAGTAGACCAGCATACTCTCCCAAACATTTCCTCTAACTATCCTATGCACTACACCACATGCGCTTTATATATTACACAACGTATCCCACTACGTTACAGGGGTTGACGCCAGCTAGGGCATGCGGCCAGAAAACTTTGCCCCCGCATACCTAGTGGCGGACTTTGGGGGGAAGCTTGACTGGGGTTCCGCCGGCATAGATCATGGGTCTGGGGCGAGATGGGGCTCGAACCTGTGCTAGACGGTACAGGTCATTGCGGTTCCCAGGCTGCCGCTTCTGCTCAATAGAGAGGGGCCCGAACCTGGGAGTAGCGCCCCAGGAGGCTGCCCTATCATTGGGTGTATAATGGCGGGGCAGTTGCAGTGCCAAGCCGCGCTTGGAGGGTGTCCCTGCAGCTGTCCTGGCAGGGTGCCTCGAGGCCACTACCACAGCCACTGGTAAGCTGCTGGGCTAGGGGTCCCAGATCCATTGCCTGGACCTGGGTCTGTGCAATGGGTCGGGCCTTTGGAATGTTTACCCCCCTTTATCTTACCGACTATGACTATGAACAAAAACAAGCACCAAAGCAAGCCTGAGGACAGCAAATCACCCAGGGGGTTTAGGGTGGGTTCGTGGAATGTGGGAAGTTTGAGAGGAAGAGCAGGGGAAGTTGTTGAGGCATTCAGTAGGAGGTGGGTGGATGTGGCATGTTTGCAGGAAGTCCGGTACAGGGGTGGAGCAGCCAGAAAGATTGTTGGGAAGGATTGCTACTATAAGTTGTTTTGGCAGGGGGGAACTGATGGATATGGGGGTGTGGGTGTGTTGGTTGCAGAGAAATGGGTGGAATATGTCATGAATGTTATGAGAGTAAGTGATAGGATATTAGTAGTGAAAATTTTGGTCGGGCAGAAATTGGTTTCAGTTATATCGGCATATGCTCCACTGGTGGGATTGGATGACGCAGAGAAGGATAGATTTTGGGATGATTTAATACGTGTAGTGAGTGGTATGGGTGATAATGAGGTAGTGGTTCTGGGAGGGGATTTAAATGGTCATGTGGGTGAAGCATCTCAAGGTTATGAAGGAGTCCATGGAGGATGTGCGTATGGTGTGAGGAATGCGGAAGGGAAAAGAATACTTGAGTTTGGGGAGGCTATGGACATGATTGTGTGCAACACACATTTTAGGAAAAGAATCAGCCGGTTGATTACGTATGAGTCCCGGGGAATTAGTAGTCAGATAGATTATTTTCTGGTCAGGAGGGTTGATAGGAGATTAGTGAGGGATGTTAAAGTTGTAGGAAGCGAGGAGTGTGTGTAGCAGCACAGACTGTTGATTTGTGACATGGTGCTTAAGGATCGAGTGATGAGAAGGAGGACATATGTACCTAGGAGGAAAATATGGAAGCTGGGAAACCAGTCAGTAAGGGATGCCTTTTATAGTGAGATGAGGAGAGTGGTGGCTGAACAGGAAGCCGTAGATAGAGGCGTTAATGAACAGTATAGAGCCCTTAAGAACAACCTCTTGAGAGTTACCGATACAATATGCGGTTGGACAAGAGGCCCACCAAGACATAAAGTAACTTGGTGGTGGGATGAGGGTGTAGAAGCTGCAGTTAAGGAGAAAAGAAGGCTTTTCTGGGAATGGAAGAATGATGGTAACAGGGAGGAGTACTTGGCTGCCAAGTGCAGGACTAGAAGAGAGGTATACAGGGCGAAGTCACAGAGACTTTTACTTGATAATCTAAATCATGGAGAAAGGAAAAATATGATTTTTAGGGTGGCAGATCAGGTGAAGAGGGATAATCGGGACATTGTAGGTGAGCAGTGTGTGAAGAATGATGATGGAAGGGTGGTGGTGAGCAGTGAAGATGTTAAAGATGCATGGAGAGAGCATTATAGCCGATTGTTGAATGAGGAGTTTGATTGGGATAGAGAAGGTTTGGAGCCCGCTGATCCAGTGTTTGGCCCTTGGCCTTTGATTGACGCTGCTACTGTGAGTGAGGCAATAGGCAGGATGAGGGTGGGGAAGGCGGCAGGTGTGTCTGGGTTGACTGCCGAAATGTTGAAGGCCTCAGGAGATACTGGGGTGAGTTTAGTCACTGACCTGATAAATAGGATTATATATGAGTGTGTTGTCCCAGATGATTGGCTGAGGAGTGTAATTGTAAATGTGTACAAGGGAAAGAGTGATGCCCTGGAAAGGGGAAATTACAGGGGTATAAAGCTCTTAGATCAGATAATGAAAGTAATGGAGAGAGTTCTAGAAGGTATGATTAGAGAAAGAGTGAATATCGATGAGATGCCGTTTTGGGTTTATGCCAGGCAGGGGGACCACTGATGCCATATTCATTGTTTGACAGCTTCAGGAAAAATATATTGGAAAGAAAAGGGAATTGTATTTTGTTTTTGTTGATTTGGAAAAGGCCTTTGACAGAGTCCCTAGAGAGGTGATGAAGTGGGCAATGAGAAAGCTAGGGTTGGAAGAGTGGCTGGTTAGGGTGGTGATGGCCATGTACATGGGTGCTCGCACCCAGGTAAGAGTGAATGGAGCTTTGAGTGATGAGTTTTCCATGAATGTTGGTGTGCATCAGGGGTCAGTTTTGAGTCCCTTGTTGTTTATCATGGTGCTTGAAGCCCTCTTACGTGACTTCAGAGATGGTCTCCCATGGGGATGTTGTATGCTGATGATTTGGTGTTGATTACGGAGAATGAAAAGGAGGCGGAGGAAAGATTTAAGAAGTGGAGAGATGGTATGGGGCACAAGGGCTTGAGGGTGAATGCAGATAAAACAAAAGTGATGATATCTAGGGTTGGTGGCAATACAATCAGAAAAGAGGGAGAGTGGCCATGTGCAGTTTGCCACAAGGGTGTGGGAAGCAATTCCATCTTGTGTAGTGTTTGTGATAAGTGGGTGCACAAGAGATGTAGTAGTATTAGAGGTAGACTGCGAGATGATGCTGATTTCATGTGTGCGGCGTGTCGAGGAGAGCAGGTGGAGATTGTTATGAGTGAGAGGGTTGAACTTGCAGGTGAGTCTCTTGAGTGTGTGGAGGAGTTTTGTTATCTGGGAGACATGTTATGTGCTGGAGGTGGGGCTGGAGTTGGCTCGGTTGCTAGGGTGAGAAGTGGTTGGAAGAAGTTCAGGGAGCTGTTGCCTCTCCTGACATTGAGAGGACTCTCCTTACGTGCTAAGGGGTCTTTGTATGCAGCTTGTGTTAGGAGTGTGATGCTGTTTGGTAGTGAGACCTGGGCAGTAAAGGAAGAGGATATTCGCAGGTTTAAATGTACAGAAATGACAATGATTAGGTGGATGTGCAGTGCGTCCCTGCGTGCAAGGCCTGGGGGGGCTGGGTTTACGATGGAAGAGTTGAGAGGTAGGATGGGACTGGAGTGTATTGGTGTTGTGATGAGGAGAGGTAGGCTGAGGTGGTTTGGACATGTGGAGAGGATGGGGGATGATAATTGGGTACAGAGGGTGAGAGGTGTTAATATTGGGGGAGGGGTAGACCGAGAAAGACATGGGACGAGGTCATTAAGTGTGACTTAAGGGTTAAGGGACTGAACAGGGAGGCTGCCAGGGATCGAGCAGCATGGAGAGCCGCCATTAGGTGACCAAGGCCGACGCATGCAAGCATGTTGGAGCCTTCAAAAACGAAAACGAGAGGAGCCTGTGGAGTTACATGGAGAGAGAGACTGACAAAAGAGAAAGTAAAAGAGAATTGTTGTGTGGATGTGGTAAAATGCATTAGGAGAAATACATTGAGGTGGTTTGGCCATGTGGAGAGGTTGGAGAGCGAGAGACTAACGAAGAGTGTGTGTGACTGAGGCGGAGGGGGGGAAGAGGGAGGTGGAGGCCAAGGATTAGTTGGAGGGATGGAGTGGAGAGGTATATTAGAGAGGGGAGTCTGAGCTAGAAGCAGGGCAGTGAAACGGCGGGGGGACTGGGCGACGTGGAGGCAGTTTGTTTGTGGCCACCTTATACAGGATTAAGGCGTCTGGCAATAGATACATAGATAGAAGAACATAGTAGGTGGTGGGGAAGAAAAAGTAGAAAAGTACTCTACAGTGGTGACAGGATGAGGGACAAATAAAGAAGGGCAAGAGAGGTACAATAAGTCCTTGTTTTGTCATCATCATTGACATTGCACAGTAATCATTATCTGATGCCTTGATCCATCCTGAGGACCCCAACAGGATGGACATGATAGAATTTCGGTTGCTTTGTCCTCACATAATTCTCTCACATGAGCAAACACTAATCATCTTTGTTCTTTCATACCAATATACTTTCACAATCCTCCTCCATACCACATTAGGTCTGCCTCTTCCAGCATTACCCTTGATCTCACTTTCAAGGTAAGTTACAGATAAATTGCAATTTTATGTTCCATTGCTAATTATCTATAAATATGATTTGTCACTGTTTACATTTTCTGTTGTATGTAAAATGTAATTTGTGATTTTTTGGAACACATCCTGATCATACAAAGAGGGCTTAAAGCATTGTATATAACAAAATATTGTGAAGACTGCTTTTTCATGGTCAAATCTTTTTCATTTCCAAAGAATGGATGAGGCATTGGAAGTAATGAATGCTCTCTCATGGTCATACCCTATTGGGTTCCTAGGACAGGATGAGCATTGAAAAGATGAATGCATCTGTTATACCCATACCTGCTTTAGTTCCTAAGATATAATTAAGCACTTGAAGGAACAGATTTTTGTAACCATTGGATGAGGTTTAAACCAATATTTTCTTTTGGTGGTGTAGTGCATAAATGCAACATTCAGCTTAACAGCCTTGCCTTATACACAGGGATTTGAAACTCCAAAATGCAGTTTGAGGTTTTCATGAATATAATGCCACCCACGATGTAGGCTGGCCATCTGTCCTTAAATCATCTGACACCAGTAGTATAGAGTTGGCCCCAGTTTCATGGTTTTCAAGTATATAATGCCACTTGTGTTGTTGGCTGGCCATCAATCCATAACCTGTTCCGTGCCGGAGCCTTTGTTGGCTTTTGTGCCAAGCTTGCCGAGGGTCTGGGCAGCAAAGGTACCTATAATGCCGGTCATTTCCCCCCCCCTTCCCTCCCCATGAATAGACCTGAAAAATGGTCAGAATAAGCCTAGTAATAGTAAAAGTGCTTACTTCATTTTTTTTTTCTACCCGAAAAACAGGTGTTTTGGTCAGGTTTGTGTCAGATGGCTACTTTCAGATACTGCCAATGGCTGAAACAGATGGTCTAATTTACTGTGCAGTGGCTGGATGCGTGTAGTACTTGTAGGATGAAAACGCAGCCTGGTTTACGTAATGCGATCACAGGCGAAACTATGATGATAGGAAGTTCCATACTAATTTTATGTACTGGGAAGTTGTTGAATGCAGTGAAGAGAATGTATGAGGGTGCTAGGGCTGCAGTGCATGTGGATAGTGAAATGAGTGAATTTTTCTATTTGAAGGTCAGATTGAAACTGGGATGTGTCATGTCCCCGTGGTTGATCAGTCTGCATATGGATGGGGTTATAAAAGAGGTACAAGGTAGGGCAGTGGATGTTGGAGCAGCCCTAATGATAGAGGGCAGTGTTTGGAAACTCCCTGTTTTGTTGTTTGCAGATGATACTGTGTTGTTAAATGAAGACGAAGGGAGCTGCAAGGCTTTGTGAATGAATTTGGGAGAGTGTGTAAGAAACAGAATCTAAAGGTGAATGTAGGGAACAGAAAAGTTATGGTTTTTGAGAGAAGTGAAGTCAGTGAATGTACAGTGAGGTTGGATGAGGAGGAAATGGAAAATGTGAGTGTGTTTAAGTATTTGGGTAGTGTGATGAGTAAGGATGGAAGTTTAGAGGGTGAAGTGCTTGAAAAGGTACAACAAGGAAAAAATGTTGGATGTTCCTTGAATGCAGTGATGAAGCAGGGAGCATGGAAATGAAAAAGTTGCTACATGACAGTGTCGTGATACCAGCTCTAACGTATGGAAGTAAAGCTTGAAGTCAAGAGTGAGAGAAGGGGAAGTGAGTTATTTGAGAGAAGCATGTGGAGTCAAACCCCCTGAGGGTAGGGGTTTTTTTCAAGAATTCTCCCCCAGTATCCCTGCTTGTCGTAAGAGGCGACTAAAAGGGTTGGTGGTGGGTTAGTGCCCCACCCCGTAAAACAACTAACTAAAAATACGAACAAGAAGCCTCGGATCAGGACTGACCAAAAGTTGACGAAAAAGGACCGGACAAAGGACTTGGTAAGGATTGCGACTTGGAATGTAAGGGGTATGAATGATGAGGTGAAAGAGAGAGAGATCGTACAGGTGCTTGAGAGTGCGAAAGTGGATATACAGTAGGCGCGGAAAGTATTGACGTTTTTTTGCCGACGTCATTCTTTTTCGCATTAAGTGAAGTAGGGTCAATACTACCCTCCCCTGTGATGCGAAATGAGCTGACGCTTTTTCAACGGGAGCTGGCAACCCTGCTTGATAGGTTTGGCACCACAGGAGCAGGCTCAGTAATGTTTGGGCAGCCACAGGAGGAGGATTGTCTCTGTGTGTGATGCACCACGAGGGCACGTTTTGACTCAAATAACACAGTTATTTGGTTACCTACCACATTCTCATCATGCCTAAAGTAACCACAAGCAAGGACAAATGTGTGGAAGTGATTACTTTATACAAAGCTGGCCACAAACTCCCATTTATTGCAAATCAGATGGTGTTAGACTGAGGACAGTGCAGAGACTGGTGAAGCGGTTCAAGGACAGTGGGGAGGCCATTCCTCCCACTCCACTTCCCAAGCCTGGGAGACCTCGTAAGACAACCTTCAGGACCCGTCAGCTGATCTCAAGGCAAGTTAGCAAGGATCCAAGGCTAACAGCACGGGATTTAAAAGAAAAGAACCCACAGTTGCTGGCAGATGTGTCTGTCAGAAGTGTGCAGCAGCTGTTGCATGACGATCTGGGCTACAGGAGTTTTTGTGCTCATAAAAAACCACTGCTAACTGCACTTCAGAAGAAAAAGAGAGTAAATTTTTGTAAGAAATATCTTGCCTGGAGTGAGGAGCAATGGAAAACTGTGCTTTGGAGTGATGAGTCAACATTTACTGTCACTGGTACCCCTTCATCACGAGTGTACCGCAAACCAGGCAGTGACCCCCTGGATCCTAAGTACACTTCCAAGTTTGTTAAATACCCAGCCTCACTCATGGCTTGGGGCTGCTTTACATATTATGGTGTTGGTAGGTTGGTAATTCTACCTGCAAATGAAAAAGTGAACCAGAACAATTATTTGGAGCTCTTATGTGATGTTTTAAGTGACTCTTTTGATAAAACCAAGGCAAGAGTATTTATGCAAGATTCTGCCCCTGCACATGTTGCAAAGTCAGTGAAACAGTGGCTAACAGACTGTGAGGTTCCCTTTATTCGAGATTGGCCTGGAAACAGCCCAGATATCAATCCCATTGAGAATTTATGGGCGCACATGAAGTGGCAGCTGCGTAGTATGGACACATCATCTTTGCCTAAACTTGAGGCTGCAGTCAAGCAGCTATGGAGCAGTTTTAGTCCATCTGTTCTGCAAAACTACGCTATCAGTCTCCCCAGACGCCTTAAGAAGATAATAAAGGTGAAGGGGAATGCCAGTAAATACTAAATTCAATGGTGAGTGTTAATTTATTTGTTTCTCCTTGCTAACCACAAGAATGTTTTCTTTTTTTAAGATGGCGTCAACACTTTCCGCGCCTACTGTATGTGGAATAACTGAAACTAAATGGAGAGGTGAGAGTGTGAGAATGGGAGTATGGGTGGGGTATGTGCACAGGAGTAGGTGAGAATGAGAGGGCGAAAGAAGGAGTGTGTATTGCTGTGAGGAACAGATGGAAGGAGAATGTAAGAGAGTATGGATCAGTTGGGTCAAGGATTGTGTGCATAAGAGTGAAAGTTGGACTACAAATGTGGGCGATTGTGTGCGTGTATGCGCCAATGCAAGATGGTGTAAATAGAGTGAGAGAAGAGTTCTGGACAAATATGGAAGCATACTTGGAAAAGTTTGAAAGGAATGAGAGAGTTTTTCTGATTGGAGATATGAATGGAAAAGCAGGGAATGAGAAGGTGGATGGAGTGGTTGGTGAGTGGGGTGTGCTTGCAGAGATGGATGAGAATGACAGTGCTTTAGTGGACATTTGTGCCGGGAGGGGGTTGGTGTTAGCTAATACCCTCTTCAGGCACAAAATGATCCATAGATATAGATGGCGAGTGTTGAGAAGGGTTGATGGTGAACTGAATGAACGGAAGGCAGTGATTGACTATGTGTGTGTGGATGAAAGGATGAGAAGATGTGTAATGGATGCAAGAGTATGTAGAGGTTGGGGGAGTGGACGTTCTGACCACCACTTGGTGGTGGCCAGATTCAGAATCCAAACGAGGAGAAGGGAAGGACAGGAGGAAGTAGTTCTTACAAGGAGGGTAGAAAAGTTACAAGAGGATGGAATAAAGGCTGAATATAAAAGGGAAGTGGAGGAGCGATTGAGTAAATATAGATTGGAGCAGATGGGGGACGTGGAAGGTGTGTGCAAGATATTCACTGAAGAAATCTGTGCAGCATGTGAGATGGTGTGTGGGGTGAAAAGAAAATGAAAGGGGGTTCAGGGAACAACATGGTGGACGGTAGAGGTGAGAGAAGCTGTGGCACAAACGAAGAGATGGGGGACGTGGAAGGTGTGTGCAAGATATTCACAGAAGAAATCTGTGCAGCATGTGAGATGGTGTGTGGTGTGAAAAGAAGATGAAAGAGGGTTCAGGGAACAACATGGTGGACGGAAGAGGTGAGAGAGGCTGTGGCACGAAAGAAGAAAGCATATAATGAGTGGATGAGGAACAGGGGCGTCGAAGAAGCTGAGAGACAGATGAGAGAGTTATATGTAGAGAGGAGGAGAGAGGTGAAAAGATTAGTAAGAGATAGTAAGAAGAGAGTGGATGAGGAATTTGGAAGGAATTTGAGTGCAAAGTGGAGGGAATGTAAGAAAATGTTCTGGAAAGAGGTAAAAGAGCTAGACAGGGTGCCAACGAAGTTAGTGGGAGTGTGAAAGATAAAAATTGTAGATTACTAGTGGAGAAGGGAGAAAAAGTGAACAGATGGAGAGAACACTTTAAGGAACTGTTCAACATAGAAGAATGAAAGTAATGCAAGTATAAGTGGCTGGGGAATGGCATGGAGAAGGAGGGTTGTGAGAAGAGAGGAAGAAATCAGTGGAATGGAAGTGGTGGAAGCAGTGAAGAAAGTTAAAATGGGGAAAGCCCCAGGAATTGATGGAGTGTGTGGTGAA
>JAGKTI010007564.1:23831-36429 GCA_018397915.1 Birgus latro
TGTAATGGTTTTGTGTGTGTGTGTGTGTGTGTGTGTGTGTGTATGTGTGTGTGTGTATGTGTATGTGTGTGTGTGTGTGTGTGCGTGCGTGTGTGTGCTGTCAGAGGAACTGACAGAGTGCAAACAAATGCCAGTGTATAAAAGGACAGTCTGCTAGTACTCACTTTAAATATCCGCCACGATTTGTATTCGAACCCTGGACCCAGGGCATACACATCGTGAGGAGAGTACGCTACCCGTCAAGCCACCACAGCTTCAGGAATGAATTACACAGCAACAACACTGCTTGACAAAGTTCAACTTTTTATCTGTTCAGAAATGAAAATCAATGATTTGGGGTTAACTGACATCGCTGATTACAATTTTTTTTTTTTACCTTTTCTCTGTCACGCACAGAATTTTCTTATATTTAACCTTGAAATTTTTATTCCACTACTCAGAAATCAATATGCTCCTATCATCTGGTTATGCCGGGAATATTTTTTTAAATCGAGAAGTATTAATTGGGATGTAAAAATAATATGCAGAAACAAAATCAAATTTATTACTCCACCGCTGTGAATACAGGTACTGTACTCTGTACGTTTTTTTTTATTATTTATTCTTGTGCTCCACATCGGCTTCCCGTATCAGCATCCAACAATAGTCCGCCATCATATCAGCCCCATTTCTACCTTGGTATCTTTGTTCCAATACCGCAATATCCTGGTGAAAACGTTCGCCACTAACATCACCCAAGTTTGTTGAAGAAACCGAGATGTGAGTGAAGAAAATGGATTTTAAGGACATGCGGCATCCAAGTTCATGGTATCCAACCAAAAGCTCTTCAATGATTTCCATGTAATCTTCACTGCGATGGCTGCCCAGAAAACCAGCAAAAATTTTCTTAGAAGACATCCAAGCCCTAAGTTCTCCTGCCTCTAGATTTGCACGACTGTCTTTCATCAGGCTACGAATTTATGGGCCAATGAAAATGCCTACCTTCAGCTTGGCGTCGCTGGTCTTTGGGAAGACTTTCCTCAGGTGTACGAAGCCTGCACCTGTCCTATCCAAAGCTTTGACGAAGAATTTCATCAAGCCTAACTTGATGTGGAGAAGCAGAAGTATAATATCTTCCTTGTTTCTGGTGGTTCGTTCTGCAAGCTGTGTACATCGGCTTCGTAGGAACTTTGGGGAGGCCACCCAAGCTGGATGTAGTGCTGCTGCACATCACGGCTGTCCCATAAACACAGGATGCAACAGTATTTCATGAAACCTCTTTGTAGTCAAAGCAGCATGACTACCACTTTCAAATCACTGCAGATTTTCTATCGGAATTCGTAGTATTTAGTCAAAACGAGGAGATTTTGCATCGATTCGTACGTTTCCTTCATTTCAGGAGCTAAAACAAGTGGTATATTGGGCAACATGTTCCCAGTGTGGAGAACAGCCTTCAGACCTGAATTGCTTGAGTCAATAAAAAGTCACCATTCGTCAGGATCATGAATCCTTCCCAAGGCTTGGAACAGACCTACGATATTGCTACAGCAGTATACTCCTCCGTCTGACTTGAAAATACTTTCCAAATTTTGTTGCCGCTTCCTGAAACTCGTCACCTTTGCGTCTGGATGCAAGAAGTTCCATTCCTGCAGTCTCGAAGCGTGTAGTTCTGACTGTTGTTTTGATAAATTTAGGTCACGTACAAGATCGTTAATGTCGCCTTGGGTGACTAGATGGGGTACTTTTCCAGACGGCTGACAATCGAAGTCAGAATCAGGGGCAGCTGCTTCTGATGCCCCTCCACCTTCATCCTCATCTGAGGTCTGAAATACACATTCATTTGTTGGTGGCCTTGGAATGGGATGGTCCTCCGTGTCATCGACCGGTCTTATTGCCGACGGTAAATTTGGATAAACAATGATGCTTTTGTTTCTGGAAGAAAATCCCACAACTTTTTTCATGCAAAAGCTGCACTCTGTTGTGCGATCACTAGGTTCTCTCCACATCATGGGTACAGCGAAAGGCATCTCTGTTTTCCATCCTGTCAGCCATTCGCGAAGAGAGTTGGAACAAGTCTCGCAGCAGATATGGAGCTCCCATTGTTTGTCTTAACGCCAAAATAATGTATATGAGCAAATTGTTCAGGAATAGACTTGCTCACTACAATTACATCATCCAAGTAGGCAAAAACTGAGTAGCCAATTATGCCAATGAAAGCGGAATGAATGAGTCTCATGAACACCAAAGGGGAAATGCTTAAGCCAAAAGGGAGGCTCTTGAACGAAAATGGCTGGATGGGGTACTTAGTGATAATATGGGGCGAGACGACTCTTCCATTTCTACTTGCCAGTAGCCACTGAGTAAGTCAAGGGATGTCAAGACTACATTATTCTCACCAAGCGATTCCAGTAAATCAGTTTAAACCGACAATGGAAAACGATCGGGTACAGTGACAGAGTTTACCTTATGATAGTCCCCTACAGGTCTGAAGTCTCCTCCGTTCTTTGGTACTAGGAAAAGCAGACGATTACACGGACTGACTGAGTGCTCAGTAATGTCCAAATCTAACATATTCTGTACTGTCTCGTCTGTTTATTGTGTCAAACTGTGGGGTAATCGATATGTTAGGATGTAAAGTGGCTGAGTTCCTGGAACTAATTCTGTGTGATATTTAACTAAATCTGTCCTCCCCATAGGTCCCCCAGGTAAGGCCACAACATCTCGATAATTCTGCAAAAGATTGATTAGCTCCTCCTTATACTGTAGGTTCGGGAAGTCACCTGAAGATACATGTGAGACAAGGTCGTACCAGATTCCTTAGAGTTTATGGCATACACACCAGATGGTTTACTAGTAACATCATCATTCATAGTAGTTATAGAGAATGGTATATCCTGGCACACCCTTATGGCCGATGGGTAAACCAGGAAATCCCCAATCTTTGTACCACTTTTAAGCTGGAGTGGAGCATTGGTGACATTTAACAAGCAGAGATAACACCAATTATCCTTCAACACGATGCACCATGCCGACTTGTATGTTAAGCCATCCACACAACACATCTCTAGTAATGTTAGTACATCCACTCCTTCTTTTGCACCTACAACACGAACAGAGACTTTAGTAAACTCATGCGGCAACAAAATCGTGCACTGTTTTGTTGCCGCTCGTCTCGTCTCCGCGCATTACAGAATGTCATTCAAAGTATTTGAGGCAGTTAAATAAGAAGTGTTTGACTCAGTTAATGTGTCACTGTTAGATGGGTTGTCATGAGCCTCTAGGGAATGCTCAAAGACGATGTCATTAGATGCCAGTGAATGCTCTTTACTCTCAAGTAGTGGTAGGGTCACGTTAGGCTGGGTGGCTTGGTTTGCCTGGGAAAGGACAGGACGTGGGTACTCCATGCCAGCTACAGAAAAACCTTGAATCTCGATACCACAACGAGCCGGTATCAAGTCAATGGAATGTTGAGCCATGGTGGGTAAACCAATCAGAACGTCTGCAGGATACTTGAAATCATTTGTGATATGAAACTCTGCTATGAAAGGGTTTAAGGCTTCATCAGTTGTATCTCTGAGGTGACTCTGCCCTTAACATTAAATTCTGAGTCGTCCACGCAGCACAGGCGAATGTCAGGTGGTTCAAGGATCCAGACCCTTCTAATCGTTCCCCTAATGCTGTTTAAAGTGGTTTCCGATATTAGATTTACTATTTATCATGAGTCCATGAAAAATGATGTCTTGGCCCCAACACTCCTTCCCAGAATGACTATGCCTAAAGAAGTTAGAGGCCCCACTTGGCAAATGGGGAGTGGAGGATCTTTTGTTGTTATGTGACATATTTCCAATAAGGACGCTCCTCTTCCCCCGACCTGCTGCGTGCAAGGTAATGGCACTCATCAGTAGTATGAGTAGTAGAGCCCTTGCGATATTTGCAAGAAGGATGACGCAATTGAGAAGGTGTGCGCTGTCGCCTCTCTGGGTGGTTCCGTCCCTGTTTGTGATAACAGCTTGATTCGCGATGACCAGTGGTACCACAGTGCCAGCACACAATCGAGGATTGTTGGTCCCAACATACATTTGACTGGTCACAACTAGTGCTGGTGATCCACGCCGCGAATAGGAACGACCATTGTTAGAACTGCCTCTGGTAGTCGGTCGCGGACGTGAGGAATCTGAGAAGCTGTAGAGGTGTGGAAGACTTTTACAGTTCCGTCCGCGGTGTGAGTTGTCAAGGTGCACTTGCCTGCCGAGCGACATGTGAGCCTAATCTTTCCCCTATCTCCTTCAAAACATCTAACAACTCGTCTCCAGGTTTATAACCTATCTGTAAGGCAGTGTCTAACTAATTGTTACCCAGCCAATTTATAAATCTAAGGTCACTCATTAAATGGCCAAAATCTTCCAATTTAAAAACATGATTTCCGTTGCTATGAGTTACCCATGAAGTTTCTAGCAACAACTGACTTATCTCTGAGCTGGTAGCCCATGCAGCAGCTGCTGCTTCATACAGTGTTGCTTCTTTAGCAGGAATGTGCATATCCTCCCTCATGTGTTTGAGGAGGTTAGAGAAACTGATGAGAGACCCGGCCTTGGAATGGGAACAACAAAACTGTATTAATTTCTGATGGAGTTCATCGAGTGTGGTACAGTGGTCAAAATACACTGCTCGCAAAACAGCTCCCATGTGTGATTTGCCTTGATGCAAACAGCCTTTGATGAACAAGATCTTTATGGGTTCAGTGTTGAGTTGGCCGTTATGAATATCTATTTCTACTTCGCAGAGAAAGTTGCAGATAGACACACAACTATCTTCAACAGTGTACTTTGGGCAGTGACTGTTGCCCAGAAATATAGACTGTGGAGCGGGGGCCGGGTTCGCCATTGCTGGGAGAGTTTGAGGTTGGAAAGCTGTTGAAGTAAGTAATGTACTGGGCTGAGATGCAGAGAAAGTAGTGGTAGCTGTATGTGACGGAGTTGGGGTGGTGTTGATGTAGCAAAAAATTAGGAGTAACTGGAGAATGATTAGAGGGATTTTCTAGAGAATCACTTAGAGAGAGTGGTGTATCTTGATTTATTTTATCTGGAAGACAATCATCTGGATTTTCTTGATTAGTAGCAGTAGTGGTAGTAGTAGCGGTAGTAAGGGATCCGTGAAAGAGTTCAGTAGTAGGTGTGTTATGAATGGCTATGCTTGGTTTCACATAAAATTTCCTGCTACAGAGACGAGTCAAGGTATTTACATCACCAAGATCAACATCACCGACATCAAGAAATCTGTGCAGCATGTGAGGTGGTGTGTGGGGTGAAGAGAAGACGAAAGTAAGTGCAAAGAACAGCATGGTAGAATGAAGAGGTGAGATACTCATAGGCTGTGTCGCAAAAGAAGAGAGCATATAGTGAGTGGATGAAAAACAGGGGCGTGAAGGAAGTTGAGAGAGAGAAGAGAGAGTTATATGCAGAGAGGAGGAGAGAGGTGAAAAGATTAGTAAGAAAGAGAGAGAAGAGTGGATGAGGAATTTGGAAGGAATTTGAGTGTAAAGTGGAGGGAATGTAAGAAAATGTTCTGGAAAAGAGGTAAAGAGTGTTAGACAGGGTGATAAAGAGATAAGTCGGGTAGTGAAAGATAAAAATGGCATATTGCTAGTGGAGAAGGGAGAAAAAGTGGGCAGATGGAGTAAACACTTTAAGGAATTGTTGAACATAGAGAATGAAAGTAATGGGAGTTTAAGTGGCTGAGGAATGGCTGGGAGAAGGAGGGAGGTGAGAAGACAGCAGGTAATCAGTAGGATGGAAGTAGTGGAAGCATTGAAGAAAGTTAAAACGGGGAAAGCCCCAGGATTTGATGGTGTGTGTAGTGAAATGCAGAAGCATGGGGAAAAGATAGTAGCAAAATGGATGTGGAAGGTGTACAGATATGCCAGGGAGGAAGGTAGAGTCCTGGAGGATTTGAATTATCCTCTTGTACAAAGGAAAAGGAAGTGTGGTAATCACAATGGCATTTGTCTTCTTAGCGTAATTGGAAAAGTGTATGAGAGGATACTTACTGACACAGTTAGGGAAATAACAGAGGAATTAGTTGGAGAAGAACAGGGAGGTTTTAGGAAGGGAAGAGGTTGTGTAGATCAGAAATTCATTCTTATGTCTTTAGCAGAAAGTTTCTAGAGAAGGAAAAGAAGTTGTATGCGCCCTTCATGGATTTGGAGAAAGCACATGACAGTATGGGTAGACAAGGAATGTGGAAAGTATTAAGAATATATGGAATAAATGGAAAGTTGTTGAAACCCGTGAAGAGTAGGTCTGAGGATGCTAAGGCTGCAGTGGGTGTGGATAGAGAACTGAGTTAATTTTTCTATCTGAAGGTTGGATGGAAACATGGGTGTGTCATTTCCCCAAGGTTGTTCAATCTGCATATGGATGAGGTTATAAAAGAGATACAAGGTAGGGCAGTGGATGCTGGAGCGACCCTAATAAGAGAGGGCAGTGTTTGGAAACTCGCTGTACTGTTCTTTGCAGATGATACTGTATTGTTAAGTGAAGATGAAGGGGAACTGCAAAGCTTGGTGAATGAGTCTGGGAAAGTGTGGAAGAAACTGAATCAAAAGGTCAATTTAGGGAAGAGTAAAGTTATGGTCTTTGAGAGAAGTGAAGTAACTGAATTTACATTGAGGCTGGATGAGGAGGAAATGGAAAATGTGAGTGCGTTTAAGTACTTGGGTAGTGTGATGAGTAAAGATGGAAGTTTATAGAATGAATGGCTTGAATGAGTACAACAAGGAAGGAAGGTTGCTGGTTTTTTGAAAGAAGTACTAAGGAACAGGGAAGTGAGCACGGAAGGAAAAAAGTCATTGCATGACAGTATTGTGATACCAGTTCTAAAGCATGGAAGTGAAGCTTGGATCTTGTTGGAAGGACACAAGTCAAGAGTGAGAGCAGTGCAAAAGAGTTATTTGAGAGCAGCATGTGGAGTTACATGGAGAGACAGGCTGACAAATGAGGAAGTGAAGGAGTACTGTGGTGTGGATGTTATAGAAAGCGTTAGGAGAAATACACTGAGGTGGTTTGGCCATGTGGAGAGGATGGAGAGCGTGAGACTAACGAGGATTACATAGGAGTACATAGGAAAGCAAACAGCAACAGACCTTATGGTCCTTTCGAGGCTGTTTGTTACAGAGTAGACTATGACTACAAGATCTAACTCTACATGCTGAAGGATAAGGATAGTAAAGCAAGTGTATGCGAGTGAGGTGGAGGGGGGGGGGGAAGGAAAGGAAGGCCGAGGATGAGATGGAGGGATGGTGTGGAGAGGTATATGAGAGAGGGGGGTGTGAGCTGGGGGTAAGGCAGTGAAGTGGCATTGGACAGGGCTACATTGAGGCGATTTGTCTGTGGCTACCCCTTACAGGATTGAGCCTCCTGGTAATAGATAGACAGAAATCAACCTCCTCACTTTCATTCTCAAGCTGCTGGCGAACAGGAGAGAGATTAAATTTCAGGAAGTATGCCATGTAGCAAAGTAAGAAAATTTGCATTAATAGTTATGTGAATGAAAATGAATAATAGACAATGAGGGGTATACACGATTATGAATTATATACAATGAAGGTGAAGGGGAAAATGCTTAATGAAATCGTGTCGGAAATACAATGGCTTGGACGGATAATGAATAAAGTGAGAGAGGAGAATAATGAATGAATGAAGGGAGAGATTGATTAATAAGAATCTGAGAATGCGATGTAGTGAATGAAAGCAGATGAATGGTAATATGAATTACAATCTGTAGAGAAAGGATTCTATAGAAAGTGAAGGTATGAGTAGATAAAATGACATAACATGTATATATATACTAAATATCGAAATGTCGCTGAAGAAAACGAGAAGTTGACTGGAGGAGTAACTACAGTAGATTGTGGCTGCGAGCTCCTCCCACGCAGAGAAAACTGAGACGTTGGTTGGAAGGAGAGGGGGGAATGCCAGGAGCACTAGATGATCGCAATGAAGGTGTTGGCTGGAGAAAGCAACGATGACGTGGACTTCGCTGGTTGGCTACATTCCATGGACCCAGTGAAGGAGGTGGAGTCATGGGGTGGTGAGATGGGGGCTTGGCGGGGGTAGCAGGACTGGCTGGCTAGGGCGGCGGCTGGCTGGGGGCTGATATAGCAAGCTGTGGTGGGGTGTGGTAGCGTGCTGGTTGGGGTGAGTAGCTTAATTGTTTTAATGGTTATAATTTTCTAAAACAGGACTAGAGTGAGAGCTGGTAGTGGTTAGGGAATGGCTTACTGGTGGCGTGCCAGTGCAGCTGCAGATGAGGGTTGATGGGGTCGAAGATCGTCACAGCGGTAGAGGTCAGGAACTTACTATTGCAAGACCTCACCAAAAATACGTAGGGGCCCGAACCACCAGCCAGGTGAACAGTCAGTGGTGCGGTAGGGTGGAGAGTGGGCAGGAACAGAGCACCGGCACAGGAGGCAGGCAAGGTGTGGCCAAGGGGTAACTGTATTGAGAATATACATAGACAACGTGACTGCGATCTGACTCACCACTAGCCACCAATTTGTTCCACATCTTACATCCAATTAGGAGTTATCCAATAGTCTTGAAGCAGTTTTAAACGGCAGTTCATCTGGAGAAGACGAACACAGGTCCAACCCATTCTATGTCAGCCCCTCAACTGGGTGCAGGAGTGGTGCAGGGAGCCAGCTGCCATCTTCAGCACATTTCCAAAGTTGCCGAGACTTGCACTAATGGTCACATAGACGAGCTCTGATACACTTACACACTAGTTACATATTCTGTTATACCTACACACTACTAGAGACATGCATAATTTCATTCTAGTCTGCAAGTTTAAGAAATTACCATGGTATGGTAACAGTATTAAAGTATGGTTACACAAAGGACGAGGTCTTCTGTTTCTGCTTCTCTGGAGTGAAATTTCCATATATAATTATAACAGAAACCACTAGGATCATTCACACATCTGTGAGGCATTGTCAACCCATAAATCTGAAATGAGAGTTATATTACGTATAACTAGAAAGCCCTCAGAGAGCGCATACCCCCGCCAATGCCATTAAAAAGGATCCGGATCCGGATCCGTGGATATAGGATCCGGATCCAGATCCGGATCCACTCCAAAACTTAATCAATTTTTTTCTTGGTCCATGGCCCACGTTTCCACAAAATTTTATTGAAATTCATTGAGACGTTTTGGATATATTGTGCTGGATGATCCGGATCCGGATCTGGATCCGGATTCAAACCACAATTTAATCATTCCTTCTTTGACACATGGCCCACCTTTCCACACAATTTCATCAGTTCCCGTTCATAACTTTTTGAGTAATCCTGCTAACAGACAGACATTCAGACAAACAAACAAACAAATGCGGGGTAAAACGTATACATCCTGGAGAAGGAAAATAACTTTACATAGACATTTTCCTTTTTTATGTGAGGAAGAAGGAACCAAAGGCTAGGAGTCCGCAAAACAATTCCTTCCAAGAAAAAACACAAAAACAATGCAAAAGAGAGCCAAATTCAAGATCCGTTCATTTCGAGATGCCTGGACACGCTGCGTTTGAAAGACTGGAGATCATAGGAAGTAGGAAATACAGACAGAGGGAGACAGTTCTAGGGCTGACCTGTTGCATAAATGAAAGACTGGGAGTATAGGTTAACTCCTACATAAGAGAGTTGGAGAGAAAAGGGATGAGAGTTTGTTGTTAGATGGGTGCTATGCACACGTCGTAGAAGTGGAGGGATTCAAGCAGACAGTTCAGAGGAGCAGTGACCATGGAAGTAGCGATAGAAAAGAGATAAAGAGGCAACAGCGCGATGAAGAGACAGAGATTGAAGGGAGCCAGTAAGAGAAGAGTTAATGAGAAAAAAGCCTTTGACTCCACACTATTGGGAAGAGCTGCATGTGGGAAGCCTCCCCACACATGTACTCTACACAGGGGTGAATAAAACCTGTGTATAAAGTCAACAGCTGTGCAGGGGAAAAGAAGGTTCGGAGTCGGCTTAGCACACCTAATCTCTTGAAAGCAGATTTTACAAGAGATGTAATATGATCGTTCCAAGAAAAATCCCGAGTGAATGAAACCCCAAGCATGTCCAAGGATGATGCAGGATTGAGCTGGCTATTATTAAACATTAGTGGGTATTCCTGTGGAAGATTTTGTCGGATTGATAGGTGTAGAAACTGAGTCTTTGATGCATTAAAAAAAAAAGATAATTTTTATCCCAGTCAGAGATACGAGCCAAGTCATCCTTTGTTTGTTGAAGTAACTGCTGAGATGGACGTTGCGAGAACCGAATGGAAAGGTGAAGGGTGGAATCATCACCAAATGAGTGAATAGGGTTAAACGTACAGCTTAGAAGATCATTGATGAATAAAAGGAAGAGAGTTGGTGATAGGACAGAGCCCTGAGGAACACAACTGTTGACAGATCTAGGAGAACGATGGTCATCTACAACAACGGCTATAGAACGAACAGAATGGAAGCTGTAGATGAAGGCACAGATAGAAGGATAGAAACCGTAAGAGGGCAGTTTTGAAATTAAAGATTTATGCCAGACTCGATCGAAAGCCTTTGAGATGTCAAATACAGTGGCAAAGCTTTCGCCAAAGTACTGAAAGGTATGTGAGAAGATCGCCAGTGGAGCGTCCCTGACGGAACCCATACTAACGATCAGAAAGAAGGCTGTGATATGAAAGATGCTTTAAAATTTTTCTGTTAAGAATAGACTCGAAAACTTTTGAGACAGGATGTTAAAGCAATTGGACGATAGTTAGAGGGTTGGGAATGGTCACCATTCTTTGGGACTGGCTGAATGAGAGCAAACTTCCAGCAAGAAGGAAAGGTATAAGTTGAAAGACAAAGGCGAAAGAGTTTACCTAGGCAGGGTGTAAGCACAAAAGAACAGTTCTTGAGAACAACAGGAGGGATTCCATCAGGCCCATATGCCTTGTTATTATTGAGACCAGTGATGGCAGAAAATACATCAGCTGATGAAATTTTAAAGTTAGCCATGAGGAAGTCAGAGGGGGGAAGTGATGCAGGAACAGCACCGGAATCATCTAAGGTGGAATTGGAGGACAAAGTCTGAGCAAAGAGATCCGCTTTATCATTAGAAGAAATAGCTACAGAGCCATCAGAGTACAAAAGAGGAGGGAAGGATGATGAGGTAAAGCTGTCAGAAAGGTTTTTGGCAAGGTGCCAGAAGGAGCAGGAAGAATTTGAGTTGGAGAGTTAAGAGCATTTAATACAGATGAATTATTTTTAGCAGGGCAAAGAACAGAGCACGATTCTGAGCAAAAACATAAAAAAGATGTGATTCAGGGGTGGGTTGTACCTTTTTATATACCCTTTCCTTGTTGCGGACAGCATTAGAACAAGCGTGATTAAACCAAGGCTTCTTGCATTAGTCATAGGATATGAGAAAGGAATGTATGCTTCCTTGCCTAAGAGAATAACCTCTGTAATCCGCAAGGCACACTCAGATGGCTCCAAGCCATGGAAGCAATAATCATTCCATGGAAAATCGAAGAAGTACTGCCTGAGGGCCTCCCAATCCACAGCTCCAAAGTGCCACAGTCGACGTTTCTTTGGAGGGTCCACAGGCCATACCGGAGCAATAGGACAGGTTAAAGTAATAAGGTTGTGATTGGAGGAGCCCAACGGAGAGAAAAGATTAACAGTGTAAGCAGAAGGATTAGGTGTAAGGAAGAGGTCAAGTATGTTGGAACTCTCTCCAAGGTGGTCAGGGATACAGGTGGGGTGCTGTAGAATCTGCTCTGGGCCATTAAGGATAGTGGAGATGCAGGCTTGATCACAAGATGGATCAATGAAGGGAGAGGAGAGCCAAAGGTGGTGGTGAACATTGAAATCTCCTAGAATGGAGATTTTAGAAAAAGGAGAAATGGATAGAATATGTTCCATCGTAGGCGTAAGACAGTCGATGAAGTTTTGATAGTCGGTAGAATTAAGAGATAAGTAAAGAGCGCAGATATATTTAGTCAGAGAATGACAGAACAGCCGAAGCCAGAGAGTAGATAATTCAGAAGAATCAAGTTAGGAACACGAGAGCATGATAAGTCGTTGCATACCTTGACACAACAGCCACCTTTGGCTTTGAAATGAGTATGGAGAAAGTGTTTGCTTTCAGTTGCCTCAGACAGCTGAGTCTCGGTTAAAAAGAGAAGGTGAGGTTTAGAGAAGAGGTAGCGTTCAACAGAGAGAAAGTTAGAAGAAAGGCCGCGGATGTTGCAGAAATGAAGAAGTGAGTCAGAAAGTGGTTCCAGGCAACTCATTGAGTTGTCACCGGGAGAGGGGCGGATGGTGGGGGCATGTATTCCCCCCCTCCCCCCCTGGGACTCCGAGATATGGTTCATGTGCGCCATTTTTCTTTTTTAATTTAGAGAAGGAAGTATAGTGTGTACTGTCCATGTAGACTGGTGTTGACAGTTAGAGAAACTTAAACTGGAGAGCATGCTGGCCTACTCACTGTGTTACTGAAACACTGAAAAAGTTCAGCAAAAGGGGATGGTCAGGAACTAGTCTCGAGGGCTGATGAGACGGGAGCTCCAGCTCTCCCTGTCAACAGCTTTCCATCCT
>JAGKTI010007565.1:0-14834 GCA_018397915.1 Birgus latro
TCAAGCAGCTATGGAGCAGTTTTAGTCCGTCTGTTCTGCAAAACTACGCCATCAGTCTCCCCAGACGCCTTAAGAAGATAATAAAGGTGAAGGGGAATGCCAGTAAATACTAAATTCAATGGTGAGTGTTAATTTATTTGTTTCTCCTTACTAACCACAAGAATGTTTTCTTTTTTTAAGATGGCGTCAATACTTTCCGCGCCTACTGTAATTATACTGTGCTGTCCTTTGGACTATCATTTAAACTAACGGCATTGGTTCTGTCTGTGCCCGTTATTTTTATTATTATTATTTATGTGGACTCCAGATTTTCACAACTTTTATGCCATAAGGAAAACATTTTCTTTGATATACTGACTTTTACTTAGTGTAAATTATTAGATATCATCATAGCAAGTGATTACAAGGTTTCTCCTCCACTGTATTATAAAAGTAGCATTGACCCACAAAATGCCTTAGCACAACTAGGCATTTTGTGGGTCAAGTTCTTCTCCATTATCATACTACTTGTTCTTTCTTTCCTCAGCAGGTACCTGTAACTCATTACACATGAATTACCTGCAGTTCATTTTACTCCGGTGCCCTCTCTTGCTTCATTGTTCCTGTAGTATTACTCGATTTTCTTGCCAACACTGTCCTCACAGTGGACTAACCATGTGTCCAGTTCCACACTACTGTGACATTGAACTAACCCAAAATTTTCTTCTGCCTCTTATTTACAGGTGAGACCTTGCTGAGCCCTTTGGTGATGTGTGGACCTCATGGACTGCAGTTCGCCCGTCCTGTTGAGCTGCGTCTGCCCCATGCTGCTTCAGTCTCCCCCAACACGTGGAGTTTTGCCCTGAAGTCTTCTGACACGCCCACCGGACAACCAGCCCAGTGGACTAACATGTCTTTGGCTGATGCTCCACACACCTCACATGTCGGGGCCAATTGTGTGTCAGTTCTCGTGGATCATTTCTGAGCAGTATGTTAATTTTGACCATTGTGTTATTGCTCGAACTGATTTTACATAACCTGGTTTTTAGTCAAGGCTGAACTCCTGTGACCTAAGATATATGTGACCTGGGAGTCATGTGGACTGGTTATCTTGTGATCAGGGACTCATCTCTCAAGTTGTCCCTATTTGGTTTCCCAGGACCCAATCTTTCTCAAAGCTTCAGTCGGTCTGCTTCAAATGAAATTTAAAACGGTGAACTATCCTGTGGCTCTTATGAGTGTTACTGAATACCAACTCTCCCTCACACCTGCCATGGACTTGGTGGGAAGACATTGTGCATGTGTTCATGTGAAATATAAACTACTAGAAGTGAAAAAGCTTACTCTTCATGAGCAAAGTACAGTATTTCAATAATCTTTTTAAAACAAGAGGTTTCTTATCAGTTTTTGCACCTAAGTTTGCAGCAAATTACATGGTATTCCCTTTGTGCAAGTCTCCAGAGTATTCATCTCCAAATGGTGGACATATTTCCAGATATTTGGGTTACGGTACTGTGTTGGTCTGTCAGTTAGTGTCAGTGTGTTGTCAGACTTAAGGACAGCGTGAGCATAAGAAAATTATTATGATTAAAGAAATATTTTTGCATTTTTAATGAGGATATTTTCTTTGTACAGCCCAGGTTGCCTTTCACATTTTTTATTTGTGACATTTAATATTTTAACAGGCATATTGTAAACATTTGTGTCACTTAACATGCAGCTGAAAGTATTGTTCTTTGTGCAGTTTGTGGTATGAGGTTGTCTTACCAACCAGTGTTGTTTTTTAGTGTTGTCAGTCAGTGGTTGTTTTGTGTTCAGTGTCACAGACAATGGCTATTCAATTTGCTTTTTTATTGGAATTTCTCATTACTTTCTGTAAACAACACTGACTTACTTTTTTTTATTCTCATGTACTGGAGAAAAGACATTTTAAAGTAGGCATTCTTACAGTCAATAAGCTGTTTATACTGTATTAGCACCTTTAGATGACAATTTACGTAATGTAGAGCTAAAACAAAAAGCATGCTTTTGTGGGAAATTTTGTCAAACTGTAGTGGGTCAGTTAAAAATCTCTGAGGACAATAATCACTGCTTTACACCACATTCATGCTCAAACATGTTACCTATACTCAGCCAGGAGAAATTAGTCTTATTCACCCTCCTATCCAGTTAGACTGGCAACTGGCTGAGTATAGTGAGTGCTGGTAAATGCAAACATCATGTAACCTGTGGCCTCCCATCTTGACACTGTTATAATTCCCTTGGCCACAAACTCTCAGAAGTTGACAATGCTCACCTGATAATAGAAGTCAGTCACCTCTTCCTGGCTTACACTGTCTCATACTTTCTAAAATCCCTTCCATGATAATTATTACCGAACAGTACATAAATTCTGCAATAATGTAATCATTAGTTATTATGCCAGGTTTCTAAACATGATTCACTAAGAAAAATATTGCAAAACAGTTACTAAAATACATAAAATGACAAGTGGTGCGACAGCATTCATCACATATTACGTCTCGCTGCATGTTTATTTTGAAACGCCTATCATGTAGTTTTTGAACAAAATAATGCTTCATCTGGCAAATGCTGAAATTAATGTACTGAATGGTACTTACGAAAAAAGTATAATTTTCAAAACCGGAATCATGGGAAGACAAAACCGCTGGCCGAAATCGCAGGTCCCAATAAGCCTAATGCATGGCATGTTAGGTCGGTGCAAATGATCTTAAATTGATCAGTATGAATATTTTGTATGGCTTTATGTTACTTGTATATTAATGTATGAATGTAAATTTTTCACATATTGAAATAGTAAGAAAAGAGTGTGAGTCAGAGTGATTAATTGATGTTTGAGCTAAGAAAAATTTTTGTCCTGGAAATGAGCCCACAATGCCTCTCGCAGGACAAGCGTGTCATTGCATACGGTCTTCACCTGAGGTCTACTAACATCTTGCAATCAGATTACTTTATATTAGTTTCATATATACTGCAGGTACAGTATATGGATATATGGGGGTGCTCACCATCCACTCACTCATTGTAGTGCTGCTTTGGGTGTCTGCCATTTCCTCTCTTCCATCCTTCCTCTTCTGTCTTTCTTTCCTTCACTTTTTCCTCTTTCTTCTGCCTACGGGTGACTTTACACTCCCTCTTCTGTCTTTCTTTCCTTCATTCTTTCCTCTTCCTTCTGCCAGTGGGTGGTTTCTTGTGCACCAGGAAACCATTTACTAAACTTGGTGGTATCCATATAACCAAATTATTGCATCTGGTGGTTTAGTGGGTAACTAAGGTGCTCCAAGTGGATTGAGCCTGTGTAGTTTTATATCCAAGGGGTGTTTGGGGTTTATTGCTGTTGTAATGCCACTCAGGAATGAGTGATGCTGGTCACTGTCATCTTAAATAAATGTCAGGACCAACTTGGCTAGCCCTGGGTTCCAATGCTTCTCATGGGGCGACATAGTATTGGATGATGGATGGATGGAATTTTCATTTCATTCAGACAATGAAAGGGCATGAACATCGATGGATTGAGCTAAGAGCAAGGTTGGTCCCGGAAATGAGACAGTATGCTAACCTACTTTGGTGATTTCCTTTTACTTATCATAATGGAGCATCTTTTCCTCTCTGTAGTGAGTAAATATGTTAATAATATTTTACTTGTGACAACAGTGGTACTTGAAGTACATAAAAGAAAGTAGTTTAGTTGACCAACTTTTAATGTATTCGATAAAGTTATCAGGTGAGAATTGGCAACTTTGGGAGTTTGTGGCCAAGGCGGTTGACGGGTAATGTTTGATGAGGTCCGGAGTATCTTGTCAGTTTGTCATACTTTGATCAGCCCTGTTTGAATGCACAAGTCTTTTATTTAATACCTTCAATATAGTATTTGAAACTGTAGTAGAAATATAAAAATATAATGTTATATGTTAAATGCTGAAATTTTAAGCACAATACAATAACGCAGTATTAAAATCAACATTGCATTGAAAAGTGCCTTTCCTGTTTCAAATATGTATTAATCCAAAGTATCTAAATTGCTTAACGTATAAATTTTAATCGAGTTGTAAACATTTTGTTAATCAACCTCCTCTTTCTGTATCACGATTTGTACATATAGTCATTAGCTGTACAGGGTTCCATGTCCCTTCTAAACGTCCGATGGGATAGTCATTATTATCTGTGGGCAGCTATGGTAACGAGACATCCAGTTTGTGGTATGACAGCCATGATACTACTTACAGATGGTCAGCCATAAGTTAGATATACCTATTGAAGATGTTATGTTGTTGAAGATACTGGGCAGGTTAGACCAGATTGGTTGTATATGCTTCCATGCTGCTGAAGTTTGTGTGAATTAAATTTTTGTAAGATGATAATGTAGCAATAAGTCACAAAGATTTTCCTGGTTGCTAGATCAAGCATACAGCCATGATATAAACTTCATAAACCAAAGCAGCGAGTTCTGCAGTCGAACCATACTGAGAAGTCTGTCTAGTGTCTTTATCATAAAGTACAATACAGTAGACCCTCGTTGTACGATGAACTGGTTTACACTTACACGATGATTATGATTGTGTATGAATCCTCACTGGTCGATCTACGATCACTATTTTTGCTTATACAATGGCTCTCATTCAAGTCAAGGCAAGATGGCCCTTGCACTCATCACTGTTAGATGTATTAGTGTCAGTGATGGTACAATGGTGTAATGTTGGAGCTATAGTAGCAAGTGAAGTGCAGTGAAGTGAAATAATTACTGGTACCAATTTAGGTGAATTGCAAGCTTGTATTTTTTACATTTTTGGTGGCAAGCAGTAAGTGAAGTACTTTGAAGTGAAATAACAATCAGTTTAAGGGAGTTAGAACTTTTTTTAGATGTTGTTGGGTGGGTCACTCTTGGCCAAAACATATTCCCCTTGAACCCATTACAATGAACTCAGTAGGCAAGAAATCATCATGCAATGAAGTTTTTCAAACGCATCCTCATCGTAAAACAAGGCTGTGCTGTATTTGCCTTTCATGACAAGACACCACCTTACCCTTGAATCTGTTGATGTCATTTTTAGTTTATTTTTGCTACCTTTAGACAATTTTATTCAACTATAGGAAAGGATTCTTATATGGCAGAGGCTGATGAAGGTTAATCAGACCCCAATTTTGAATTATAGCTTAATAAAGTTATCTGAAGGCAGCAAGACTAAACTTCAAATACATCATTGTAGAAAAGAAGTTAACTCTCACATCTCAAAGCAAGTACTGTAAATTGATCCTGTCAGTCTCGTTATCTGGTCACTCAGTGTTGTCTGCAACACGTTAGCATGTTGGTCTGTTTCCAGTTAACTAGTCTAAATTATTGCAGCTAAAAGAAAGTACAGTACATTTCAGGTTAAGCATAACAAAGTCTTGTGTTTATATTCCCCAGACAACGAGCCATATGGTTTCTGTACATATTTAAAAACAAAAAATTGTGTTCCAGTAGTAATATTCCTGTACATTAATAAAAATTTGTAACCTATAGGAAAAGTGTTAAATAAAATGAACTTATTTCTTTATTAACTCTCAAAACCCTCTGTAATGATTTAGCTTTTTTTTTTCTCTCTCTCGCCCCCTTCCAGATTAGGCTATATGACTTTACATTTTACCTTCAGGTACCAAATACAGTGGTGCTGGAAGAGGACCCCTACATATGGTGGCACTGATATATTTGGGCAGCTCTTTTCCTCTGCTTCTTCCCTGTCGTCCACAAAGGAGAATGGTGAACTTCAGGTCACTTTCAGCCTACATCCCCTAGAGCTAACTTCCAGATGATTTTGAGGCAACAGCAACAACAAACATTAAATGCAGTGTGTGTGCAGGTTAGTTTCCTGTCCTCCATCCCTCCATCTGATGCAACCACTGGCTGAACAGTCATTTGTTCTCCTTTTGGGATTTTAAACATAAAACATACAGTAATGTTTTCGTCATCATCGTCGTCTAATCCTGTGTTGCCCTATGAGGAGCGTAGTAACCCAGGAGTAGGCCAGTTGGCATTTAAGATAAGAGTGACCAACCTCACTCATCCCTGAGTGGCATGTGTGCAATAAACCCCAACCACCCCTTAGATAGAAACCTGCACCGGCTCAATCCAGCTGGAGTGCCTTAATTACCCACTAAACCGCCAGGCTCCATAGTTTGGTTAAATGATTATCACCCAGCGTAGTAAATGGTTTTCTGGTGTACCGAAAATCATTTGGCTTGTCACTCGGTGTAGAGTCACCCGCAGACAGAAGAGGAAAGAAAGAAGAAAAGAAACACAAAAGAGGATGGAAGGAAGAGAGGAAAGGGCAGTCACCCGAAAGCAGCATTACTTTGAGTGAGTGGATGGTGAGCACCCCCACCTACCACAGTTTTCAACCCAGATATTATGTTATTATGATCATGTGCCATACTGGCACTGGTTTAATAAATGTAAACCAATCCACAAATGGTCAGAGAGAGGGCAGAATCATTCCAAAAAAGCATTCACATTTGGTGAGTAGACTATAGCGTATTTGTAAAATAGAATAACGTTTCTACAATATCAAAAAAATCCTTTTCTTGAACTGAGTGAACTGGATGGAATCAGATTAATAATCCCACTTGTATAAGAGTGACCCCTTGGGGAGGGGGGGGGAAGGAATACTTCCCCAGTATCCCTGCTTGGCATAAGAGGCGACTAAAAGGGGTCTTTTTGTCTCCAGTCTTTCTCTCCTTACTGTCCTCTTCTTCTCTTCTGTCCTGCCTCTCCTCTTGATATTTCTGTGTTTCTTCCAACTTTTATTTTCCCCTCTACTCCTATCAGGTTAGACATTTGGTTTTATGATATTGTTAGTTTAAGGACCTCCCATTGACACTGACCCTTCCTCCTTGTGCATTAACGCCAAACTGTTTCATCACCTAGCTGATTTATCGTCAAAACCGCTTCAATGCCAGCCCTAGTGCCATAAAGCCAATTTAGGGCTTGGTGTTAGTACTTCAGTGTTCCTTCCTTCCTTATGTAAGTGTGAGAGATTGACCAAGAGAGTACTGTATATGAGGTTGAAGTGGATGGGAGGCTGAGAGGGTGACCAAGAACAAAGTGGGAAGGTTGTGGTATGTCATGGAACGAGGGGTCATTCCTGAGTAGGAACAGAAATGCCTGTAGGTCCTTTTGTTGAGGTTTCCTGTAGTATTTCTTATTTCCAGTTTTTCTTGATGTATACTTGTAGGAATCTAACAACGTAAGTTTCTAACAAAATTTTACTAATGGGATGTCCTTTATTATTACTTTAAGGAATTTTTGTCGAGTATTCTTACGCTCCCATTCCGACACTTGTTCACACGATTTTGTTTTGCAAGTCAGCCCTCTTGGTCAGGAGGGCTGATAGGAAGTTAGTGAGGTATGTTATAGGAAGCAAAGAGTGTGTGCAGCAACACAAGTTATTGACATGTGACGGTGCTTATGGAGCAGGTGATGAAAAAGAGGACGTATGCATGTAGGAGGAAAATATGGAAGTTGAAAAGCCAAGTAGTAAGGGATGCCTTCAATAGGGACAACAGGAGAGTGGTGGCTGAACAGGGAGACATTGACAGAAGTGTTGATGAACAGTACAGAGCCCTCAGGAGCAACCTCTTGAGAGTTACTAATTCAGTATGTGGATGGGCAAGAGGCCCACGGTGGTGGGATAAGGATATAGAAGCTGCAGCTGTGGCGAAAAGAAGGCTTTTCCGGGAATGGAGGAAAGGTGGTAAGAGAGAGTAATACTTGGCTGCCAAGCTTAGGGCTAGAAAAGAGGTTTACAGGGCAAAATCTGAGTCATACAGACTTTTACTTGATAACCTAAATTGCATGGAAAGGAAGAATATGATATTTAAGGTAGCAAATCAGATAAGGAGGGAGAAGAGGGATGTCATAGGTGAGCAGTGTGTGAAGAATGATGATGGAAGGTTAGTGCTGAACATTGAGGATGTTAAAGACACTGGAGAGGGCATTACCGCCGGTTGTTGAATGAAGAGTTTGACTTGAACAGGGAAGGTTTGGAGCCTGCAGATCCAGCGTTTGGGCTTTGGCTGTTGATTGATGCTGCTGCTGCGACCGGTGCAATAGGCAGTATGCAGGTGGGAAAGGCAACAGATTTGTCTGGGTTGAATGCTGAAATGTTGAAAGCCTCAGGAGATATGGGAGTGAGGTTAGTCACTGACCTGATAAATACGATTATATATGAAAGTGTTGTCCCAGATGATTGGCTGTAGAGTGTAATTGAAACTGTGTACAAGGGGAAGGGTGATGCCTTAGAAAGAGGAAATTACAGAAGCAAAAACCTTTTAGGCCAGTTAATGAAGGTAATTGAGAGAGTTCTAGAAGGTATGATTAGAAAATGAATATTGATGAGATGCACTTTGGGTTTATGCTGGGCAAAACGACCACTGTTGCCATATTCATTGTTCAACAGCATCATGAAAAATATATAGGAAAGAAAAGGGAACTGTACTTTGTTTTTGTTTACTTGGAGAAGGCCTTTGACTGAGTCCCTAGAAAGGTAGTGAAGTGGGTAATGAGAAAGCTTGGTATCGAGGAGTGGCTGCTTAGGGTGGTTATGGCCATGTTCAAGGTATGTAGGTGTCCCACCCAGGTAAGGGTGAATGGAGATTTGAGTGATGAGTTTTTCACGAGTGTTGGTGTGTACCAGAGGTCAGTTTTGAGCCCCTTGTTGTTTATCGTGGTACTTGAAGCCCTCTCACATGACTTCAGAAATGGTCTCCCATGGGAGATGTATGCTGATGATTTGGTGTTTGTTGCAGAGAATGAGAGGGAGGTGGAGGAAAGATTTAGGAAGTGGAGAGATGGTATGAGGCACAATGCAGATAAAACAAAAGTGATGGTATCTAGGGCTGGTGACGGTACTGTCAAAGAAGAGGGGGAGTGGCCATGTGCTATTTGACACAAGGGTGTGGGAAGTAATTCCATCTTGTGCAGTGTCAGTGATAAGAGGGTGCATAAGAGATGTAGTGGTATTAGAGGTAGACTGCGAGATAATGCTGATTTCATGTGTGCGGTGTGTTGATGAGAGCAGGTGGAGATTGTCAGGCGTGGATGGATTGAACTTGCTGGTGAGTCTCCTAAGTGTGTGGAAGAGTTTTGTTACATGGGAGACATGTTTTGTGATGGAGATGGGGCTGGAGCTCTGTGGCTAGAGTGAGATTTGGTCAGAGGTTCAGGGAGCTGTTGCCTCTCCTGACATTGAGGGGGCTGTCCCTCCGTGCTAAAGGATCTTTGTATGCTGCATGTTACGAGTGTAATGCAGTATGGCAGTGAGACCTGGACAGTAAAGGAAGAGGATGTAGATATGACAGTGATTAGGTCGTTGCACAGTGCGTCCCTGAGTGTGAGCCCTGGGGTGACTAGGTTTACGATGAAAGAGTTGAGGGGTAGGATAGGATTGGAGTGTATTGGTGTTGTGATGAGGAGAGGCAGATAGGAGTGTATTTGTGTTGTGATGAGAGGTAGATAGGAATTTATTGGTGTTGTGATGAGGAGAGGTAGACAGGAGTGTATTGGTGTTGTGATGAGAGGTAGATAGGAGTGTTGGTGTTGTGATGAGGAGAGGTAGGTTGAGATGGTTTGGGCATGTGGAGAGGGTGGGGAATGATAACTGGGTGCAGAAAGTGAGAAGTGTTAATGTATGAGGTAAGGTTGCAAGAGGTAGACCAAAAAAGACCTGGATGAAGGCACTGAATGTGACCTCAGGGGACAGGGGACTGATTAGGGAGGTTACCAGAGAAAGAGCAGCATGGAGAGCCACCATTAGATGACCAAGGCCGATACATGCAAGCATGTTGGAGCCTTCAAAAACCGAAACAAAATGAACGTTAGCCTACTACCATCTTGATGTAGTTAAGCTTTGCAAAAATTCGGGAAGATCTATGTATCTGTCTATAGCCAGACACAGTCACATAAGGGGTGGCCACAAACAAATCTCCATGTTGCCCTGTCCCCTGCCATTTTGCTGCCCTCCTCCCAGCTTACACCCTCCCCCTCTCACATACACCTCTCTTCTCCATCCTCTCATCTCATCCTTGGTGTCTCCCTCCCACTCTCCTCATCCGCCTCACTCATATACACTCTCCAAGTCAGTCTCTCACTTTTCATCCTCTTCACATGGCCAGACCACCTCTGTCACATACACATCCACACCACAGTGCGTCTTCACTTCCTTATTTGCCAGTCTGTCCATGTAACTCCACATGCTCCTTCCAAACAACTAATTTCTGCTGCTCTCATTCTTGTCTTGTTCCCTTCCAACAAGGTCCAAGCTTCGCTTACATTCGTTAGAATGCAGTGAATTTTTAAAATCCATGCTCACCCATTTCTTACCACTGCATTCAATGAACAACAACCTTTCTTCCCTGTTTTACCCGTTCAAGCACTTCATCCTCTAAACTTCCATCCTTACTCATCACACTACTTACCCAAGTTCTTAAATGCACTCAAATTTTCCATTTCCTTACCATCTGTCCTCACGTGCTTTCAGTGACTTCATTTCTCTTGAAGGCTAAAACTTGACTCATCTCAACATTGACCTTTAGATTACGTTTCTTCCATACTTTCCCAAACACAACCACCAAGCCTTGTTGCAGTTACCCTTCGACTTCAATAATACAGTATCATCTGCAAACAGTAGAACAGGAGTACTGCCCCCTCTTATTAGGGCCGCTCCAACGTCCACTGCTTTCAGTAATACAGTATCATCTGCAAACAATAGAACAGGAGTACTGCCCCCTCTTATTAGGGCCGCTCCAACATCCACTGCCCTGCCTTGTATCTCTTTTATAACTTCATCCATATATAAATTGAACAACCATGAAAACATTATATCCCCGCTTCAATCCAACATTCAGATAGAAAAATTCACTCATTTCACTATCCACACTCTTCACGGCATTGAATATTTTGCCATTTTACTCGATATATATTTAATATTTTCCACATTCCTTGTCTGTGCAGTTTGTCATAGGCTTTCTCCAAGTCTATGAAGGCCGTATACAACTTCTTTCCATTCTTTAGAAACTTATCCACCAAACACCTTTGGATGAATATCAGATATCCACCTCTTCTCTTCCTGAAACCTCTCTGTTCACCAACTAATTCCTCGGTTATTTCCCAAACTCCATCAGTAAGTATTATATAATATATTTTTCCTACTACACAGAAAAGACAAATACCCCCATGATTACCACACGCTTCTTTTTCCAATGTCCCTTTGTACATGGGGAGTTATACGTGACTTTCAATCCTCAGCGACTCTCCTTACAGGCCAATTTGCACATTTTCCATATCCATTCTACTATATCTTTCTCCCGTGCTTCAGCATTTCACCACACACTTCATCAGTTCATGGAGCTTGCCTCATTTTAACTTGAAGCTTGCCTCATTGACTAAATTCCTTTCTTCTGTTACTTCCATCCTACACATTTCTTCATTCCTTCTCATTCGGGAAGACAGTTTGATTATTAACTTCCGATCTTTGTAATAGGTGGTGGTGACCATCATCCACTCGCTTGTTGTAGTGCTATCTACTTCTTCCTTTGCCTTTATCATTCTTTTTCTGGATACCCTCCCCACTTCCCATTTCTTCCATTTTCCCTGTCACTTTTTGTTACTGTTCTTTCCTTTTCAGGTGTCTTTACGTGGAGTGACAAACCAAACCTAATTGTTCCCAGGAAACCATTTACAGTGCTGGGTGGTAACCATGTAACCAACATACACGTGTTCCCTACGTGTCAGCAAGTGGATTTTTGGAGGGTTTGCCCCTCCCCGTAAAACCACTAACTCAAATAACCACTTCTTACGGGGTTTTGACGTTTGGCTGTAGATAGGAAACCAGTTTATCGCAAAAGAAAATGTCAGTACACTACAATTCCAAGGGTTATTTGAGAAGTGATGTGTTTTTGGAATTGCTTTGGTTTGTGTATCCTCTTGCTCCTAATGGGAATTGACCAAGCAAATTCGATCGTTAATTATCCATTGATCCAGCGTGTTTTCATTATTTGATAACATTCATGGTACGGATTTAAGTTATATATGTTCTCCTCTGCATGTACTGGGATTAGCAGTAGTGAATAAATAATTTAAATAATAATGTTGCAGTGGCAAGGCGGTTTAAAAATTTGACTGCCGACCACCTGTAAAATAAAATGCCATTTTGCAGCACTGGGAAATAACACTGGTGATGCTTTCACTCAGTAAAAAGACTCAAAAGATTAATAGCTTATTGCATCAGAAATCACCAAAATTTGGTGTGGCAACATTTATGATAATTACTCAGCCATGGCAGGGTTGGATTAACGTTGGTGGCTTCGGAACTTCAGAGTAGGCTATAATATTGTAAAATAGGACTGGTTTTATCAATTATAGCCTGCAATGTATGTTAGAGAGTCGGAAATGATATGCTATAATAGCACAGGTTTTAATCGTGTAATATACTTTATTACTACAGTATAAAAGGAACAGGGGCGATCTTCACTGGAGGTTGGAAGTTGGAACCGGAAGTGTCGTATGTGGTGTCAACATGGCGGACGGGGGCGGTGCACAAGCGGCGATGTGTGGTCTCTTCATAGAACATGAGAGGATACTGCAGTAGGCCGGTTGGCCCATGCTAGGCAGCTACTAGAAGAGTAACTGAACTACTAGGATGAGATAAGGACAGCAAAGCCTAATGTGAGCATGACCTATAATTGGATACTCTAAACATTACTTGTGCATGTTAGTCCCTGTTTAGGATAAAGTATGGTAAACATAGTCCTCGGGTATATTGTATAGCTTTATGTTTTCGTGTTTATCGATGGGAATCGAGAAACCCCTAGTTTCCGTGATCTCTTCATATTGTACTATAAATAAGCTACGTTGGTACTATCAATGGAGATAACATTGCAAGGGATTCCAGGGTTTGCCCAGTGATGGATGCATTATACTGTACTAGTTACAATCAGTGAATATGGAGATATAAGTCCGTGAAGTTCAAAAAATATATATTGAAAGAGCCAAAATAGGGGCATCAGTTCCTGATCTGTATATGGAGGATTATGTGAATAAGTTAACTGAGAATGACCAACATAAATCCGAGGTTTTAGATTTGTCAATGTTCATATGTTCCCACAAGTAATTTTAAGAAACTAACTTGTTTGGAGAATACTGATTTAGTCATGCAAATGTTGGGAAAAAAAAAAAAAAAAGAGGCATTTAAGACTGTCCAGGACCAAATTGGTTGCATCCAAGAATATTCAAGGAACTGTCACATGCATTTGCTTCCCCTCTGATGTATTTTGCATATCCATGTTGAAGGAGAAATGCATGAAGAATGATGGACTGCAGATAACTGCTATTTACAGAAATGGAGATAAATTTTGCTGTGGTAATTACTGGGCAGTCAGCTTGACTAGTATTGTAATTAAATATTTGAAACATTGATATTTTGAAGCACATGAGAGCAGATTCATTATTAGTGATAAACAGTTTTATACCTGCCAGGTCCCCAACTTTACAGTTACTTACAGTCTTAGATAAATGGACAGAGGCTCTTGATGAAGGAAGTTGTATTGATGTAGCCTGCTATATTTAAAAAGGCTTTTGATAAGGTACCGCACAACAGACTGCTTCACAAAATGAATGTTTGGCATTGGTGATGTAATATAGTGGCTTAGGCACTCCATCACTTCCTTAGGCTTTCCCCATTGACTTTCTTCATTGCGTCCGTTACTTCCATCCTTCTGATCTCTTTCTCCTTACTAATTCAGGAAAAATTTGTATAATTATTATTATTTTTTTTTTGCTCAGAATAAGCTTATAGCAAGAGAGCCTCAGTAGTACAGTGATAGAGTGTGCGTCTTGCACGCTGGTGGACGCGGGTTCGCCTCCTGCCCGAGTTGTAAAAACTTTGGGAAGCTTTCACTGAGCCACTTACAACTTTGGTGGATGTATGGGGTGCTGTGGTTGAACCAGTGTCGCATACTAGTATGCTTGCACCCAGTTGGCTTAGGCGGGCCGATTACATTTACAAGCACTTCTCACCCTACATAGAATCTCTGCAGAGCACCACATGTTGGTGGAGTGGAGATACTGATATATAAGATAGACATAGAAACTTCAAATACAGTTCTCCTACAACTCCGGGCGTTATATATGAAATTACAGTATGTATTTATTTTTGAGTCGCAGTGGTTTAAATATCGCTCCGCTGGAAAGATGAAACTACAATATTTGCTCCTTATGAGAATTGACTGAGTAAAGCTGATTTGCTAATTATGCATTTATCAAGTGTGTTTTCATTATTGGATAACATTCATGGTGCAGACTTAAGTTATGTTTTTTTTCTGCATGTACTGGAGTCATGAGCAAAAATTAATAAATAATAAAGTTGTGCATGTACTGGAGTCATGAGCAAATATTAATAAACAAAGCCGTAGCAGCCGTGGTTCGGTGGGTTAGAGCGCTCCGCTCTGGCCGTAGGGTCGGAGGATCAAATCCACCCAAGGGTCATTGGTAGACATCAGGAAGGGCATCCGGTCATAAAATGCTACACGCTCCAATCCAAAAAGGCCGACACATGCAAGCATGTTGCAGCCTTCAAAAACGAAACGAAACGAAATAATGAAGTTGCAGAGTGGCAGGGCCATTTGAATATTTTGCTGCCGACGACAGCCAGTAAGATAACATTTCTTTTCCTTTTTGCAACATTTGCTCCCTGCATTCAACAAGTGGGTTGGCAGAAGGTTATTTTTCATCCTCGCAAAGCAACTAACTTAAATGGCCACCCCATACAAGATTATGGCATCTGGCTTTACATAGTTAGGTT
>JAGKTI010007565.1:18661-36429 GCA_018397915.1 Birgus latro
ATATATATATATATATATATATATATATATATATATATACAGTAGGCGCGGAAAGTGTTGACGCCATCTTAAAAAAAGAAAACATTCTTGTGGTTAGCAAGGAGAAACAAATAAATTAACACTCACCATTGAATTTAGTATTTACTGGCATTCCCCTTCACCTTTATTATCTTCTTAAGGCGTCTGGGGAGACTGATGGCGTAGTTTTGCAGAACAGACGGACTAAAACTGCTCCATAGCTGCAGCCTCAAGTTTAGGCAAAGATGATGTGTCCATACTACGCAGCTGCCGCTTCATGTGCGCCCATAAATTCTCAATGGGATTGATATCTGGGCTGTTTCCGGGCCAATCTCGAATAAAGGGAACCTCACAGTCTGTTAGCCACTGTTTCACTGACTTTGCAACATGTGCAGGGGCAGAATCTTGCATAAATACTCTTGCCTTGGTTTTATCAAAAGAGTCACTTAAAACATCACATAAGAGCTCCAAATAATTGTTCTGGTTCACTTTTTCATTTGCAGGTAGAATTACCAACCTACCAACACCATAATATGTAAAGCAGCCCCAAGCCATGAGTGAGGCTGGGTATTTAACAAACTTGGAAGTGTACTTAGGATCCAGGGGGTCACTGCCTGGTTTGCGGTACACTCGTGATGAAGGGGTACCAGTGACAGTAAATGTTGACTCATCACTCCAAAGCACAGTTTTCCATTGCTCCTCACTCCAGGCAAGATATTTCTTACAAAAATTTACTCTCTTTTTCTTCTGAAGTGCAGTTAGCAGTGGTTTTTTACGAGCACAAAAACTCCTGTAGCCCAGATCGTCATGCAACAGCTGCTGCACACTTCTGACAGACACATCTGCCAGCAACTGTGGGTTCTTTTCTTTTAAATCCCGTGCTGTTAGCCTTGGATCCTTGCTAACTTGCCTTGAGATCAGCTGACGGGTCCTGAAGGTTGTCTTACGAGGTCTCCCAGGCTTGGGAAGTGGAGTGGGAGGAATGGCCTCCCCACTGTCCTTGAACCGCTTCACCAGTCTCTGCACTGTCCTCAGTCTAACACCATCTGATTTGCAATAAATGGGAGTTTGTGGCCAGCTTTGTATAAAGTAATCACTTCCACACGTTTGTCCTTGCTTGTGGTTACTTTAGGCATGATGAGAATGTGGTAGGTAACCAAATAACTGTGTTATTTGAGTCAAAACATGCCCTCGTGGTGCATCACACACAGAGACAATCCTCCTCCTGTGGCTGCCCAAACATTACTGAGCCTGCTCCTGTGGTGCCAAACCTATCAAGCAGGGTTGCCAGCTCCCGTTGAAAAAGCGTCAGCTCATTTCGCATCACAGGGAAGGGTAGTATTGACCCTACTTCACTTAATGCGAAAAAGAATGACGTCGGCAAAAAAGCGTCAATACTTTCCGCGCCTACTGTATTAAGAAAATTACATGGTATACTATCACCAGGTTCTCCTTCAAATACCTTCATAAATACTGTTAGACATAATTAGTGTCAAAGTACCAGCAGAGTATGCATGTATAAATGTTGTTTTATGAAAATGGTGTGTACCCCCTATTTTGGAGCTTTAGAAAAAAATAAGGAGGGTGACATATAATATTGATCATGTAATGATAAGTAACAGAGCTATGACTGTACAATTAATATTATTCAATGGTGGAATGAACCAGGGTAATTTTAGTGGGCAACGTATTTCCATGAGGTTAATATTTTAGAGGTAATGTTATGTTTAGTAAGACTCAATCAGTGAAACCAAAGTATTTTTCACATGTAATTCGAATATTTCTAATCACATTTCAAATAAAATTTATTTTAGCTGCCCAAATCTTATCTTGTTTAGTAGGCCTTGTCTTTCTGCACATTTTGATACCGAACTTGTGTACTTAGCATCAGTATTGTAGCAAATAACTACAAATTACATATTGCATCATGGCACCCCTCAACTCTTGCATCAAATTATCATTAAACATGATTTTCCATATGACGTGCACTGATCCCAGATCCACAACCATCCATTTCAAACTCCCCAGACACTCCCCTTCAAGAAAAAATAGGTTGTGTTTTGTCCTACCATGGGGGGGGGGTTAACCACTCAAACTCACCTTTGGCTGCTAGTCTACTTCCCAAGGAAGGTGGTGAACTACAGCAGATGGACAACTTCATGCCTGCAGTCCACAGAGTTCCCTTTTCAAATGAGCCTGGAGCCACAACAACTACTATAGCATGGGGAAAAGTGAAAAATCCATTTCAGAGGGAGTAAACAAACATTACTAAACTATCAATATATGTAAAATGAAAATTATATTAATAATAATAACATCACCCCATGCCTTTTTCCCCAATCGCATAGGGTTAGACTGCTGCTGTTGTTAGTCAACCCATGTGTCTGGCTGAGCAAACCCATCAACCATGAGAAAGCAACCACCCCTGTAGCAAGTTGACACTGATGTGGAAGAACTGGCCTTGGACAAGGAGTTTGGCACTAGACAAAGAGAAACAGGCTGCCACTGGAAGAAGGAAGCAGTTGGCATCAGTCTCCACTGAGAAGTGGAGGGGGAGGGGGGAGAAGAAATTGGCAATGAGGGAGGAGATAGTCTGGTACTAATGGTTGAGAAGGTGACAGAGGTTGGCACTGAGAACAGAAGAGATGAAGAGATAAACAATGGATGAGGTGGCACCAAGGGAAGAGACCAATGGTATTCATGAGGATTATTAAAGTTATATCTACCCACTCCAATATAAAGTCCATAATCTGTATTACGAGCATTATTACGGCTATATCTCAACACTCCAATCTGATGGTGGTAGGTGGGGGTGCCCATCACCAACTCAATTGATGTAGTGCTGCCTACTTCTTTCTTCATATCTGTCATTCTTTTTTGTGCCTCTCCTCCTCTCTTCTTATTTCTACCATCTTCCTGTCACTATTTATTACTCTTCTTTCCACTTCTCAGGGCACTATAATGTAATGCTGCCTACTTCTTTCTTCATATCCGTCATTCCTTTTTGTCTCTCTCCTCCTCTCTTCTTATTTCTACCATCTTCCTGTCACTATTTATTACTCTTCTTTCCACTTCTCAGGGCACTACACCAAGTGACAAGGCTAATCATTTCCTGTAACTCAGGATATCATTTATAACACCTGGGTGGTAACCGTATAACCAAATAACAGGGTGATGTGGTCCCTGCTACTGTGCCCCTATTAACTGGGTGAGTCACAAATGTGGCATCCACCAATGAAACAACCATCCACACTAATCCCCAAGCCTCACTGTGGCGAGGAACTGTCAGGGACATAGAAACATCAGTTCAATGCATGGGATGGGCCTGAAGGAGCAGCTGTTTGCCTGCAGCTGATGGGTCTGCTCAATCAGACTGCAGGGGTAGCACAACAACAACTCCAGTCTTAAAAGTCCACTTAAGCTGAATAAAATTATGAGAGAATGCTGATTCCATGAATGCAGTTTGTCAGGCAGAGCATGCAGAGACTCTCATACATGAAAGGATTGGTCTGGCTGGTGTGTCTGTTGAGTGTTTTCGTTTTTGAAGGCTCCAACATGCATGCATGCGTCGGCCTTGGTCACCTAATGGTGGCTCTCCACGCTGCTCGATCCCTGGCAGCCTCCTTGTTCAGTCTCTTAACCCTTAAGTCACACTTAATGACCTCGTCCCATGTCTTTCTCAGTCTACCCCTCCCAACCCCTCCCCCAATATTAACACCTCTCACCCTCTGTATCCAATTATCATCCCCCATCCTCTCCACATGTCCAAACCACCTCAGCCTACATCTCAATACAACACCAATACACTCCAGTCCCATCCTACCTCTCAACTCTTCCATCGTAAACCCAGCCCCCCCAGGCCTTGCACGCAGGGACACACTGCACATCCACCTAATCATTGTCATTTCTGTACGTTTAAACCTGCGAATATCCTCTTCCTTTACTGCCCAAGTCTCACTACCAAACAGCATCACACTCCTAACACATGCTGCATACAAAGACCCCTTAGCACGTAAGGAGAGTCCTCTCAATGTCAGGAGAGGCAACAGCTCCCTGAACTTCTTCCAACCACTTCTCACCCTAGCAACCGAGCTAACTCCAGCCCCACCTCCGGCACATAACATGTCTCCCAAATAACGAAACTCCTCCACACTCTCAAGAGACTCACCTGCAAGTTCAACCCTCTCACGCCTAACAATCTCCACCTGCTCTCCCCGACACGCCGCACACATGAAATCAGCAACATCTCGCAGTCTACCTCTAATACCACTACATCTCTTGTGCACCCACTTATCACAAACACTACACAAGATGGAATTGCTTCCCACACCCTTGTGGCAAACTGCACATGGCCACTCTCCCTCTTCTCTGATTGCACCGCCACCAACCCTAGATATCATCACTTTTGTTTTATCTGCATTTACCCTTAAGCCCTTGTACCCCATACCATCTCTCCACTTCTTAAATCTTTCCTCCGCCTCCTTTTCATTCTCCGCAATCAACACCAAATCATCAGCATACAACATCTCCCATGGGAGTCCATCTCTGAAGTCACGTGACAGGGCTTCAAGCACCATGAGAAACAACAAGGGACTCAAAACTGACCCCTGATGCACACCAACATTCACGGAAAACTCATCACTCAAAGCTCCATTCACTCTTACCTGGGTGTGAGCACCCATGTCCATGGCCATAACCACCCTAACCAGCCACTCTTCCAACCCTAGCTTTCTCACTGCCCACTTCACCACCTCTCTAGGGACTCTGTCAAAGGCCTTTTCCAAATCAACAAAAACAAAATACAATTCCCTTTTCTTTCCAATATATTTTTCCTAAAGCTGTCGAACAATGAATATGGCATCAGTGGTCCCCCTGCCTGGCATAAACCCAAACTGCATCTCATCGATATTCACTCCTTCTCTAATCATACCTTCTAGAACTCTCTCCATTACTTTCATTATCCGATCTAAGAGCTTTATACCTCTGTAATTTCCCCTTTCCAGGGCATCACCCTTTCCTTTGTACACATTTACAATTACACTCCTCAGCCAATCATCTGGGACAACACACTCATATATAATCCTATTTATCAGGTCACTGACTAACCTCACCCCAGTATCTCCTGAGGCCTTCAACATTTCGGCAGTCAATCCAGACACACCTGCCGCCTTCCCCACCCGCATCCTGCCTATTGCCTGACTCACAGTAGCAGTGTCAATCAAAGGCCAAGGGCCAAACACTGGATCAGCGGGCTCCAAACCTTCTCTATCCCAATCAAACTCCTCATTCAACAATCGGCTATAATGCTCTCTCCATGCAACTTTAATATACTCACTGCTCACAACTACCCTTCCATCATCATTCTTCACACACTGCTCACCTACAATGTCCCGATTATCCCTCTTCATATATACTGTACATATATATATATATATAATCATCATCATCATCAGACATTTGAGTGTCCACTGCAGGACCGGTCTATCCCATATATATATATATAATCATCATCATCATCAGACATTTGAGTGTCCACTGCAGGACCGGTCTATCCCGACTGAAGTGGGGACAATACAGTCTGTGTATCTCTACCAAGTGGCTTAGGCTGTCTGGTAGAAACTGCATGTTGAGTGAGAAGTGCTTGTGAGATTGTAGTGTAGGAGTGGCTTTGGATGGGTGTGTAGTCTGTGAACCAAGTATAATCGGCCCGTGTAAGCCAACTGGGTGCAAGCCTACTTTATAGTACGCGACACTGGTTCAACGACAGCACCCCTGATGTCCGCCAAAGCAGTACGTGGCCGGAAGAATGCTCCCAAAGTTTATTACCCTGGCGGGGCGCAAACTCTCATTCTTCCATGTACGAGAATGCACACTCTACCACTGTACCACAGAGACTATATATATATATATATACAGTAGGCGTGGAAAGTATTGATGTTTTTTGCCGACGTCATTCTTTTTCGCGCTAAGTGAAGTAGGGTCAATACTACCCTCCCCTGTGATGCGAAATGAACTGACGCTTTTTCAACGAAAGCTGGCAACCCTGCTTGATAGGTTTGGCACCACAGGAGCAGGCTCAGTAATTTTTGGGCAGCCACAGGAGGAGGATTGTCTCTGTGTGTGATGCACCACGAGGGCATGTTTTGACTCAAATAACACAGTTATTTGGTTACCTACCACATTCTCATCATGCCTAAAGTAACCACAAGCAAGAACAAACGTGTAGAAGAGATTACTTTATACAAAACTGGCCACAAACTCCCATTTATGGCAAATCAGATGGTGTTAGACTGAGGACAGTGCAGAGACTGGTGAAGTGGTTCAAGGACACTGGGGAGGCCATTTCTCCCACTCCACTTCCCAAGCCTGGGAGACCTCGTAAGACAACCTTCAGGACCCGTCAGCTGATCTCAAGGCAAGTTAGCAAGGATCCAAGGCTAACAGCACGGGATTTAAAAGAAAAGAACCCACAGTTGCTGGCAGATGTGTCTGTCAGAAGTGTGCAGCAGCTGTTGCATGACGATCTGGGCTACAGGAGTTTTTGTGCTCGTAAAAAACCACTGCTAACTGCACTTCAGAAGAAAAAGAGAGTAAATTTTTGTAAGAAATATCTTGCCTGGAGTGAGGAGCAATGGAAAACTGTGCTTTGGAGTGGTAAGTCAACATTTACTGTCACTGGTACCCCTTCATCACGAGTGTACCACAAACCAGGCAGTGACCCCCTGGATCCTAAGTACACTTCCAAGTTTGTTAAATACCCAGCCTCACTCATGGCTTGGGCCTGCTTTACATATTATGGTGTTGGTGAGTTGGTAATTCTACCTGCAAATGAAAAAGTGAACCAGAACAATTATTTGGAGCTATTATGTGATGTTTTAAGTGACTTTTGATAAAACCAAGGCAAGAGTATTTATGCAAGATTCTGCCCCTGCACATGTTGCAAAGTCAGTTAAACAGTGGCTAACAGACTGTGAGGTTCCTTTTATTCGAGATTGGCCCGGAAACAGCCCAGATATCAATCCCATTGAGAATTTATGGGCGCACATGAAGTGGCACATCATCTTTGCCTAAACTTGAGGCTGCAGCTATGGAGCAGTTTTAGTCCGTCTGTTCTGCAAAACTACGCCATCAGTCTCCCCAGACGCCTTAAGATAATAAAGGTGAAGGGGAATGCCAGTAAATACTAAATTCAATGGTGAGTGTTAATTTATTTGTTTCTCCTTGCTAACCACAAGAATGTTTTCTTTTTTTAAGATGGCGTCAACACTTTCCGCGCCTACTGTATATTGGATTGTATTTCATACATGGATCAGTCATTCTCATCATCAATGCTCTCACTGAAGGTAAGAACCTCATTCACATTTACACACTTGTCCGTAGGGCACAATAGTCCTGCTGCCAGGCAGTGGCAGGATCTGCTCCGGGAGCATTCATCATCTGTGCAGTAGAGGTGTGTGAGATCTCGGACGTCCTTTGGGGCTGCATCATTCTCAAACATAACTGGCTCTAGTTTGTTGTCTCCGCAATTGCCATCCATTGCCATCTGGTTCCCAAAGTACTGGTTTGGCTTGATGGCTGTTAACCCATATAGCCACTTGATAATTTGCATGCTTAACATGTTGCCTAAAGGCATCATCTGTGGGTGGGAAGAGAGATGATGCCTTGTCACTTATGCATGCATAGTCATAGTTAGTGCAGCTGGTCTAGAGATTTGGATGATTCATTCTTTGTTCCATACAGCAGTAGAGCATACTTGGTAGCAGTTGGGAGTGTCTTTGCTGATGTTTTTGGACTGCCCCAATTCTGAGAGTGGTAACAAATCACTAGTGTTTTTGTATGAGTTTGGTACATGCTGTTCGTTTCCCTATTTTAAAGAATGGTGAAGTGCTGTCGCAGCCACTCAATGCATGTGCTGCTGCCAAGCAAAGTGATGCCTCATTACCAATTTTGGAAGTTATACTGTTGACTGGGATGAATCTCTGATGATTTGTTACCTTATTGCAATGCCCTGCATGCATATAAACCTCACAGTTACAGAACATGCCTTTGCTACAATAGTATATTAAAAGGACTAATACATCGGTATCATCACATCTCACAACAATTCGTCTGTGAGATCTGGCAAGGTCAATGGCGTGTAACAGTAGCCGCATGTCTGCTTCCTCATGGGTACTGTACAATTCAGGTTTTTCCTGAACCCCTGTGTACATTACAACTTTAACCAGTTGACCATCTTTGAAGCCTTCTGCCAATGTGACAGACTGGTCTGCAGTGAGGAGCCATGGAGTGGTTAGTGTCAGATATATGACCAAGGATTCTACAAGTGCTTATTTGTTTGTCACATTTTTCAGGAATTGTCTGTAGTTGGGAACTTTGTGGTGTCCACTGATGAGAGAGGGGAGCAGACTCTCCACATGTACAGCATTCTCTTTCCTGTTGTTTAATGGAGAGCAAGGTGTCATATCGATCGAAGACAAGTGTTACTAAAGTAGACACCCATCTAGCACTGATTGAATTATCTGCATTACCTTGAGTCCAAGATCATTAAATGAGTCAAACTGTGTTTCACATAGTGCTTGAAGTAACACCATCCCGTCAGTGATGTATGCAGTATCATGCTTGTCAGACTCAGGCAACACCTGGACTTCTTCACAATTAATTCCAATTTTTTGATAGATCAGCCTTTGTCATCTTGCGCATGGTTCCGTCATCATTGAAGAGGGAAAGTGGCACAGGAGCTAGTTCATGTGTAAGAACCTGTTCCAGACTGACATCACATTGCTTTGACACAGCTAGCAGACGTCGGAATAATACTTCAGAATTGATACATCATTTTGTCGGTCTTGTTGGATCTCAGAGGTTTAGACATATTGGCAAAATTGGAGTCTTTGATCGTGAGTCTGTGTTCCAGAAGCTTGTGGTTCTGTTTAGCCCAAGTCTTTTGTCTACAAAACTGATGTTATGATTCTGGCCAGCTTCTAAGAAATTTTGCAGACCGTTGGATACTTCTGTTGTTGCCACCTGTTCATTTGTAATGTTGACCAGCTCATTGGGCACTGTATCGAGATCAAAGGGGTTCTGCGAGCTTTCTAAATATTGCATGATTTTGGTAACTTCATTCTCATCCCTTTCCATCCTTGTCTTGCCATGCTCGGTATGACTCTGGCTGTCTGTTTGGCTTTCACCATCACAGAGTTCCTCAAATGCCTCCGTATATTCTGTAGTGATGTGCCTGGTCGGGATCCAGTGCTTGAGTGCACCTTTCCGCAAAGTGAACCCTATGACACCTCTCTGGCTCTTACCTTCACGATTTATTGTCTGCTCCAGTGCTTGGTCACAAGCAATGGCATTGAAACGCCGAGCGCATCTGGGAACCACAAATCCACTATCACGCAGATATGCATACGGCTTTGGTTGGTTCTTCTGGAATGATGTCATATCATTCAGGTATACATATATCATTGATATTACTGGAAAAGTATGTCTGTCTCGCATTTTGGAACATGGTAAAAAATAAAGAGGGTAACATATAGTATTGATCATGTAATGATAAGTAACAATTAATATTTATTCATTGGTGGAATGAACTGGGGTAATTTTAGTGGGCAACTTATTTCCATGAGGTTAATATTTTAGAGGTTATGTTATGTTTAGTAAGGCTCTATCAGTGAAACCAAAGTGAACTTTTCACATGCAATTCCAATATTTCTGATCATATTTCAGATAAAATTTATTTTAGCTGCCCAAATCTTATCTTGTTTAGTAGACCTTGTCTTTCTGCACATTTTGATACCAAACTTGTGTACTTAGCATCAGTATTGTAGCAAATAACTACAAATTACATATTGCATCATGGCACCCCCTCAACTCTTGCATCAAATTATCATTAAACACGATTTTCCATATGACGTGCACTGATCCCAGATCCACAACCATCTGTTTCAAACTCCCCAGACACTCCCCTTCAAGAAAAAATAGGTTGTGTTTTGTTCTACCATGGGGAGGGGTTGCTTCCAGTTATAAGCCCCTTTTGAGAATTGGCCGCTAGCCTAAAAGTCTTGAGGGATGTTTGTATAATCAGGAAATTGAGCCAGACAAATGACAAAGTGGATCAGTTCGGCCTCCTGTAGTAGTTGCAACCCCAGACTCCTCAGAACATGAACCCAGTGGACTGCAGGCCAAAGCCTCTGTAGTCCATCATTCTTCTGTTGGGGGGGATAGGGATGAGATCATGGGACTGAGGAATGTTTATATAATCAGGCAGCTCCACCTCTGGTTCCATCAGTATCACCACGAGAAGGCATCCCTCCCTGGTACGAGTATTATAGGGGGTTAATAAAGTCTAGTATTATGGGAGTAAATAAGGTCTATATTGATCTCCATTACAGACAGAAGGTTAATTTATCAACAGACCTAACTAAGAATATCTCCTAAATCTTTGTCATTTTCCAAGGGTCACCAATACTGCTGCTGCTGCTACAACTGGGGTTCCTGCTGTTTTTGGTGCTGCTACTTCTGGGGTTCTTGCTGCAACCAGTGTTTGCCTGCTGCTACCCCTGAGGTTCCTGCTGCTGCCAGTGTTTGCCAGCTGCTACTCCTGGAGTTCCTGCTGCTGCCAGTGTTTTCCTGTTGCTACTCTTGAGGTTCCTGCTGCTTCTGTCTTCATGGTATGGCCAGGTGTGGGGGGGGGGGGCACTGGCCACTTCAAATCTCAGGGGGAATACTCTCTGGCCTGAGAAGCTTCCCTGAACCACCCCATAACTCTTGGCCACCCCTATCTTCATTTCCAAGCTATGCCTCTGCAGCTAAAACTACAGCTGCAGCTACTTCTGCTGCTGCTACCACCCTTCTGAGATATGTGAATTGCACTTTTTTTTTTTTTTCATCATCCAATCCATTGCCCCATGAGAAGCATAGGAGCCCAAGGCTAGGCAAGTTGGTCCTGACATTTAAATTGAGAGAGAGCAGCCTCACTCATCTCTGAGTGGCATTACTTGAGCAGTACACTCCAACCATCCCTTGTATATAACCTTCACCAGCTCAATCCGATTGGAGCGCCGTAATTACCCACTAAGCCACCAGACACCAAAATTTGGTTATATGGTTACCACCCAGCATTGTAAATGGTTCGCTGGTGTACAGAAAACCATTTGGCTTGTCACTTGGTAGCTCAGTTTTCATATTTCTTTCACCTTGATGCCATATTTTTGTCCATTTACCAGCTTTTTTCATGTAGCCTGATGGTAATAACACAGTACTGCACTTCAGATCTGTATCCTCTTCATTGCACTGCTTCATGACTAGCTTTATTCTCTTTGCTAAACTATTGCTGAGATGGTTATTGTAAGCCAAGTTAAAGTAACAAGGGCATAGTAAGCAAAATCCCAGATATGCCAGTTGTAGTTAAAGTTCTGCAACCCAAACATTGTACTTCATGATCAGTCACAGTCTGCTTGCTAAAGTATTGCAATAACTCGGGCATTATTTCAAGTTGATAAACAGATTGTAGGTACATGTAGTTAGATAAACACATTACATAGGTACAAGATACATTGCAAGATAGTGCTGGCAGAGAATTGTTGGAAAACTTTTGTTCATGCCTGTATATCTTAGATAGCTACAGTAAGTCCATTGTATTGGACAGGTGCTAAAAAATACAGGGTGGTTCATGTATAACATGTCTGAATATCATGTGTTTTGTCCATGCTTTCTGGACCATACCTTACCCCATCCTGAAATGGGAAGAATAGGTAAGAATAATGATGATGATAATTCTAGCTATAAGACTGATGTGGAGATGGCTCAGTGTGCATTACCAGTGTCTGTCGTGCATTATTTTCTACTTCCCATTACCCCTTTGTACCTTATAGTGATTGCTTGTTTGCATCCATTGATTGCATTTTTAAAACTAATATCACTTTCTGTGTTTCCTTCCAGTAATTGCATAAAGTTCACTCACTCTAAGTAAGCAAAGATTTTTTCCTTTTTTGTCTGTTAATCTATTGCCAGACACCTCAGTCCCATAAGGGGTGGCAAAGTAATTCACTGCCACATTGCTCTGTCCTTTGCCATTTGGCTGCCCTCCCTCCAACTCATCTCCCTCCCAGATTTATCTCTCCAAACCATCCTATCTTATCCTTGTTTTCCCCCCATACCTCACTCACTCACAGTCTTCTAGTCAGTCTCTCGTTCTCCATCCTCTCTACATGGCCAGGCTATCACAAAAAGGATTTCTCTTAACACTGTCAGTCACGTCCACATCATCATTACAGTGCTTCTTTACTTACACACTCTCTCTGTTTCCACTGTATTCACTCTTGACTTTTGTCATTCCAACAGGGTCAAAGCTTCACTTCCATGTGTTACAGTGGGGATCACAATACCATTATGATGTGAATTTTTCACTTTCATGCTCACTTCCCAGTTCCTTATCACTGGTTTCAATGAACCAACAACCTTTCTACCCTGTTGTATCTTTTCAAGCACTTCCTTCTTTAAACTTCCATCATTACACATCACAGTACCTAAGTACTTGGATGCACAGTCAGTCTCCACACCATCCATTTTCACTGTGTATGCTGTGAATTCATTTCTCTTACTCAAAGATAACATACTTTAACCTACATTTACTTTTAGTTTCCATTTTCTACATACACCCCCATTCACCAAGCCTTGCAGTTCACTTGCATCCTCACTTGACAACACAGTATCATCAGCAAACAACAATACAGGAAGTTTCCACACCCTACCCTTTCACCTCAGTCACTCCAGCATCCACTACCTTACACTAATATACCTAATGTCTCTTTTATAACCCCATCCTTTTGCAACTTGAACAACCACAGACATGACACACAGTCCTAAATTTTTTACCTTGTGCAGATTTATTTCCCATACCTCTCTGGCATAATTAGATAAAAATTGCTCAACATCCTTTCCATAGAATTTCTTCATGACTAGCACCATATTTCAATAGTTTCAACTCTGCATTTACAGAGGAGAGATTGTAATTAAATGCCTAGCTTAACTGAGTAGAACATAGTTTAATATCTGTTAAAGTAGTCAGAATACCTGCAGTCCCCCCACCAGCAGGCTGAGCCATTCCCAAAACACATCCGATACATATGGGCAGCCTTGTATTACGGTTCAGTAAATTGTGAGTTGTCGTTGCTGTGGTCCCAGCCATTGGAAGTATTGTAACCGAACCACTTGATATATCGTCAATATCAGCATTTTTGCCAATACAGTACTCTCTCCTTGACTAAGGAAATCAGTGTCCGTATGTATTTGGTTTTTGGATATTGTGTAGCTTCTCTGTGTGTGCTGATCATCATTGTTTTTCGACACAAATAGCACACAAAATTTGGTTAAGAATACTGTATATATATATGTAATTTTCCAAAGGATGCTGCTGGTAGTCAGATGCCCACACGTCGAAAAAAAATACTAGAGGATAATCTATGTTGTGAGGATAATTTTGGAGCACTCTTATCTGTTTGAAACTTATATTGCCTCTGCTTTCATTAATCCATGGGCTGTGACATACCTTGTCTCATAAAGCTGTGACATAGCTACCTGTTATGAGCAAGATTTTCAACAATGCTCCACAAAAGTTCTAGGAGGATTGTCCATCCATCTATCCATCATCCAATCCTACGTTGCCCCATGAGGAGCGTAGGAGCTTGAGGCTAGGCAAGTTGGTCGTGACATTCAAGATGAGAGTGACCAGCCTCACTCATCCTTGAGTGGCATCACATGAGCAATAACCCCAGCGTTCCCTTGGATATAAACCTTCATCGGCTCATTCCGATTGGAGCGCCGCAATTACCCACTAAATCACCAGGCCCCATGATTTGGTTTCACGGTTACCACCCGGTTGGTAAGTTGCATCAGCAACAATGACCAAAGGTATGTAGTGCATTTTCTGCAATGTTGTCATCCCAGGAAAGGCAGTTATGGGTCAGAATTTTTTAGAATAATATAGTCAAATGTAAGATCAATAGGAAGTAATGGAACAGAAGTAGGTTGGCCATTAATGGGTGTAAAAGTACTGCCTTAAACTCATATTGCAGTGTGCGGAGCAAGGTAGCAACCCGCTTGGCGAGGGGGGAGACTGGCTAAAGCCTGTTTACAGCCTGTCTCTTCTGCTGTAGTATGCATTACACACACTCACACTCCCTCTCTCACTCTCTTTCACACACAGACACACCCTCCCTCTCTCTCTCTCTCTCTCTCTCTCTCTCTCACTCACTCAAAGTATAGATGTCATGTTCCTGAAATGCAATTTCTGGCAATTATTTCTCCAAAACTATGCCAGTGAAAAGGGGGGGGGGAATCCGTGGGTAGCTGCATGATGCGATTTCCTAGCCACTGATATACATTCGCGGAAATTTGTAAGAGTGACCAAAATTGCCAATTTGCGGCACCATGGGAGATGTCGTTAAATTCCAGTACAGTATTTAGTTTCTGTACCATTCATTGTGATTCTTGGGAACAGTTGATGAGTCTGGGACCACAACAACAACTGGCATTTGTTAAACTATAAGAAATCAGCAGCCCAAAAGATCTTTAATGAACATGGCATATAAAGGAACTTGATAAAAGCCTTAGTACTTTTTTAGCTAGCAATAAATGTAGGTATTTTTTTTTATTTAATCCTATGTGAAATATTGAGATTGAATTTGATGTATTTTTATGCTTATTTTCTTGATTTTGATGTATAAAAATGCCTATTTTCTTGATTCTGATGTATTTTTATGCCTATTGTGTTATATTTGCATTTTTATTGTTATAATGATATACTGCACAGTCTGCTGCAGGAAAACGTAGAGTCCTTGTTTGGAAAATTTTAGCATGCAGCAAGTCTGTTCTGGACCTGTCTTCGTCAGTCTCGACTGCCTAGCCCAGTGCCCTTGACAAGTGTTGAACACAATGTGTGTGCAGAAATCTCAGATTTAATGGATCTTGAAGTTGGCTTCCATTTGTTTATTTTATTCTTGCAGTGAACAACGTTGCAGTCTTCCAACCATTGCTTCATTCTTCTCTTAATGAAAAGTAAAATGCTGCCTTGAACTGCACTTAGAAATGTAAAAGCAACAAGAATCCTTAAGTTAATGTCCCTTCATTTATGTCAGTGATCATTGTGCAGTTTGAGTTGTTTTCCACCATTTGTCTCAGAGATTACTAAACATTTCGAGTTGTTTCCCTTCGTTTGTGTCAGAAAGATTACTGAGCATACTGAACCCCTACGTTTTTGGAAATATTTGTTGTTAATGTGGCTTGTGTGTTTTTGTATTAATATTTTTTCTCTGTGGCCGACTGTTCGTTTTCTGACATAGCAGTGTGGGTTGATTTATTTATTTATTTTTTTTTTTTAACTAATTCAGTTTTTCACATGATCATTAGCTTGATTGGTGGCCAAGTGCAGTCATACTGGAGAATTAATTTGACTACTAGCCAAGGAAGCTCATTCTTTGCCCATCACTAAGGCTTATTGAATTTCATGCTGCCTTGATTGAATATTCATGTTATAAAATTTGCCTGGTTCTGTCAGATGAAAACAAATTAACTTTTTCTCTGTCTCTGTCTCTCTCTATATATATAGATAGATAGATAGATAATTTGGAGGTTTTGACCCCCTAGAGTGGCTGGGGGGTAATACTGCATTAACTGAAAAAAATGCATCATCCAACATGGCTTTTGCTGAATTATGATGGATAATTGGAGGATTACTGACTATCTGTTGAACTGTAATTCAGTATGTTTTTTTTTTTTACACTCCATTACTAATATGTTGGAAAATGTGCCTTTAACCGTCTCCAACAGTTTTAATAGCTGTATGGAAATATCTTGAGGTGCCCCATTGGATTTAAATATTTTCTTATACTATGCAAGTATCAGATCACATAATGTCGTGGAAACTCCCTTTTCAGGTTTAATATGTGCCCCCCCCCATTTTTTTAAATAGTTTGGTGAAAGAAATAATTTGTCCATAAAGTCGTTTTCTAATCCCTGTTGGCTCCCATGGGAGATGTTGTATGCTGATATTTGGTGTTGATTGCAGAGAATGGAAAGGAGGTAGAGGAAAGATTTAGGAAGTGGAGATATGGTATGGGGCAGAAGGGCAAGTAAATGCAGATAAACAAAAGTGATGATATCTAGGGTTGGTAGCAGTACAGTTAAAGAAGAGGGAGAGTGGCCATGTGCAGTTTGCCACAAAGGTGTGGGAAGTAATTCCATCTTGTGCAGTGTTTGTGATAAATGGGTGTACAGGAGATGTAGTGGTATTAGAGGTAGACTGCAAGATAATGCTGATTTTATGTGTGTGCGTGTCGGGGAGAGCAGGTGGAGATTGTTAGGTGTGAGAGGGTTGAACTTGCTGGTGAGTGTTTTGAGTATGTGGAAGAGTTTTGTTATTTGGGAGACATGTTATGTGCTGGAGGTGAGACTGGAGCTAGCTCAGTTGCTAGGGTGAGAAGTGGTTGGAAGAAGTTTAGGGGACTGTTGCCTCTCCTGACATTGAGAGGACTCGCTATGTGCTAAGGGGTCTTTGTATGCAGCATGTGTTAGGAGTGTGATGCTGTATGGTATTGAGACCTGAGCAGTAAAGGAAGAGGATATTTGCAGGCTTAAACGTACAGAAATGACAATGATTAGGTAGATGTGCAGTGCATCCCTGCGTGCAAGGCCTGGGGGGGCTGGGTCTACGATGGAAGAGTTGAGAGGTAGGATGGGACTGGAGTGTATTGGTGTTGTGATGAGGAAAGGTAGGCTGAGGTGGTTTGGGCATGTGGAGAGGATGGGGGATGATAATTGGGTGCAGAAGATGAGTGTTAATATTGGGAGAGGGGTTGTGAGGGGTAGACTGAGAAAGACATGGGACGAGGTCATTAAGTGTGACCTCAGAGTTAAGGGACTGAACAGGGAGGCTGCCATAGATCGACCAGCATGGAGAGCTGTCATTAGATGACCAAGGCCGACGCATGAAAGCATACTGGAACCTTCAAAAATGAAAACGAAAACGAACTCAACATAGCTCAGAAACTTGCACTTAAATGTCAAACAGATTTTTTTTGTGTGTAGTAGGCAATATTATGATTACCATATTTCCTGCTATATAATGCGTACCAGCATATAATACTCATCCATGATTTGGCAAGGGGTATTTAGGGGAAGAAAATTTAACAATTATTGATATTCAACATCCAGTTAGTTGTGAGGGGAAATAATAATCTTTCACTGCCACGCTGCATTCACTAACAGGTGATTGCTCTGTTTTGTTTACAATCTATGAGTGTGTTCAGCTTTGTGCAGTTGCTACATGAGTGTACACATCTAACCCATTTAATGCATAGTTTACTGTTTATTTATGATGTCTAAATGATAATGCACATTCATCAAAATCTGAATTATTGAAATTATAACAATTAGTAAGGCTATCAAATGGTTTGCTTCTGACTGTTGGAGGAGCACACAACAGGGGTTTGGCACCTCAAATCCCTTTTTTTAAAAGTTTGTAGTAGATTAACTGTCTGATGATCCAGTGAGCTTGCAGTTTATTAACTTCTCACTTTGTTGTGATTTTCTCTTCTTTTGGTTTCCTACTTTATTTCTTTCTTGGGAAAAAAAATTGGTATGATGATGATTGCATGGTTTGCTTCATTGGGCATGATGTTTGTACTTTTCCCATATATATTCTTTCTCATTGTTTGTTTCTAGATCATTCCTCACATGTTTCTCAGTGTAAATTA
>JAGKTI010007566.1:0-11314 GCA_018397915.1 Birgus latro
TTATGGACTTGAACAATATGTGTAAAGATTGGGACAGACTGAAGAAGATTTAGAGGGTCCACCAAGGCAAAGTATTATAAACATACAGTGGCAGTGAAATGCCTAAAAAATACAACATTTTTTCATACTGGACATCTCTCAAGCAGTGTACTAACAGTGCTCAGTTTCATACATCAATTACAAAAACTCTGCAAGAAGCACCACAGGCCTTTATTCCTCCATTGTGAGCAAAAACTTCTATGAATTCACAAGGTTTGAACTTGTGTTAATTACTATCGATGATCATCCCAGACTGAGAAGGCTCACCTATCAGTTGCCTGTAGCTGTTTACATTGGCTTTTAGATCCTTTGACTTCTTCACTGATTAGCTGGTGACATACTACAAGGCCATTACAGAATACAGATGGATAATAACTCTTCTTTCAACCTGCAGCTAGTGGCTACAAGAAGATCAAAAACTGTGTATGGACTTGGAAATGCCATTACTAAAGATGATGCCATTTTAACTGGCTCAAGACTTCCAACATGCAATCAGGTTCTAAGATGCTTAATGTGGCACATTGAAGAGGACCTTCCAGTTCATCGCTCCAAGTGGGAGGCAGCAAAACTTGTCATGGAACAATTGGAAAATTTTTACAAGAAAGCAAATATTCCAATGATAACATTCAGGAAACCAGTAGAAAAGATCATTGCCCTACTAGATGAAAATGCAAAGATAAGAGCAATTCCAAAAGATCGAAGAGAACACCCAGCTTCCCCAGAAATGACTGAAAATATGCAAAAAAAAAATTAGGTGAAACATTTGTTATCTGGCTGGGAAATGTTGAGACGTTAATAAAAAACAAAGATGATCTTGAATTCCTCAAGTCAAAGTCAATAAAAACTGATCACTAAGCCACATTTGGTGGCCTTGATAAAGTCCTAATTGCAAAGGAAAAACGTAAGGAAGCCCGAATCTCTGCAGAAAGTGAAAGAAAACGCAAGTGTGAAGAGGAAAAGGTCTCTACATCTCAGACTGTCAGTTGTAACATAATTAGTGACGATTCTGATAAAGATGACGAATCTGTTCAGCTTGTTCAACCTTTGTCACATACATGCACAAAAAAGACAGGAACATCAGTCTTTATATCCCATGATATCTTAAAGTGCACTAACTTGGTGTCACTTGCAACTAGAATGAAAATGACCCTTTCCCGGAAGGCAACATTTACCCGATAAGTAACCGAAGAAGAAGGCGGTAATCTGGAAAATGTTGCATTATCTTACACCATTGCTGACAGGTCGTGACGACAAGTTGCGGAGATGATCTCCACAAGTAACAGGGAGAACTGGATACCTCCAAAGCTCACTACATTACACTGGGACTCAGAATTTGCAGCTTCAGTATCTAGTCCTAGTGTTTCTGGGAAACATCTCACTGTTGCTGTAGGGAATATACATGAGGTAAAGCTTCTGGGAGTACTCTCTTACAAACCAGGTACTAATCGTAGATCTGGGGTCATCACAAGTGAACTCACAACAAATCTTCTGGAACAGTGGCATTGTGCAGATACCGCTGTCAATATGGCATTTGATACCATGGCCTCAAACAAAGAGCATGTCTCAGCTGCATGAATGAATATTCAAGAAAAATTGGGTCGTGCCTTGCCATGGTCTACTTACAGACATCACGTTGGAGTAGTTGTGCTTGATCATGTCTTCACTGATTTGAAGACTGAAGTGTCTAAATCACCTGAAGTTTCACTGTTTTCAAGATTTAAGAAGAACTTCTCCCTCCTACCACACAGTGAACCACAACATTTATCGAAGATAGATTTGACACCATATTCTGATGATGCACAAGAACTGATGCAGGTCTTACATACAAAAATTCTTGAAATTGCTGGTGGAAGCCATCATCAGAAGAGATGATTATCGGGAATTCATAGAACTCTCTCCTGTGTTTCTGAATGGATATCCAGATGGAAAAAAATTCACATTAAGGCAACCTGGTGCTCTGCACAAAGCTCGATGGATGTCTAAGTTACTTTATTCAATTAAGATATGCTTATTTGAACTTCAGTTTGGAAAGTTACCAGGTGGAACAATTACTACCAAACACCAAGTCCAAAAAATACGAGAGTTTGTGAATTTTGTTACTTTGCTATACTCCACCTGGTGGATGACATGTGCTACACCTTTAGATGCCCCAATGAATGGTTTAAACTTCTACAAAGATTTGCTGCAATATAAATCTGTGTCCTCTGAGATTGCAAACAGTGCTATCAAGGCATTCAAGTGACATTTGTGGTATGTTGCTGCTGAGATGATACCATTGGCACTGTTCAGTGAAAAGGTATCCCTGGAAGCCAAGAGAGCCCTTGTCAGCAGCTTACTGGCTGTGAAGCTAAATGTAGAGTTAACAAGACCAGACAGCAGCTTTGGAAAACCAAGATTTCCCACTTATATATCATCAGAAACAACATTAGCAGATCTGGTTGCGCCAGAATCCTGGTGCACATTTCATGTGTTACAGCTCAATACTCCCTTTTTGTCAGATGATGTTGAAAAACATCCAGCCTACAAGGAGTCACTCCTCAACTTAAAATGTCTTAATGTTGAAAATGATAGTGCCGAACGTGGTGTCAGGCTGAGAACATACTATCTTTGTTCAGCCAGAAGTGAACAACATTATCAGAATGTCCTCCAAGTTGCTGAGGCTGATAGAAAGCAGACTCCAAATCTAAGGAAATGTTCCAAATAAACATGTATCATTGATGACACTTTTGAATTTGTATGCTGTACAGTGTGGTGCAAATATGTTATCACCCAACATAACTGTTAAGATGTTGAATTGTTTATTTTCTTTCTTTAGATTAATAACTGCTTGTTTACTGAGTAATACTATGTGGACTTATTTTGACAATTGTAACATTTATTACTGAACTAAGTCTGATTATTAAGGCATTTTGTGTTAAACTGTGCTTAAAAATATTTTAAATTCCTGTTTGTGCTTTCCCTGGATTATCAACATTTGATACTGTATTATCAGTATTATTGTATTTAGAAAGCTGTAAACACTAAACAGTATTTTAGATGTTCTTTGATTCATAAGTTACCAGAGTCCTTTCATGTGTATTCAAAGCCAATTAAACATGTCTACACTCTCCTGAAAACCTAGTTTTTCGTTTCTTTTATGTGTAAAAAAAAAAAAAAAATGAAACTTCGTGAGCTCGGTGGACCCTCTAGAACCCATTCAAAACCAGTGAAACTTGGCATGCATATTTGTTGTTGAAAGTGTCACAAATTTATATTAGGGACAGGTGCTTGCCAACATGTTTTCAAAAAAAAAAAAAAAAGGGGGATATGATGCACCCTAATATACAGTATACACACATATACATACCGGTACCATTTTTCTACTGTCACCACAATAATTCTTTGGCTACTACCACAATATTAGCTTCCTAACCACATCCATCATATTCACAATAATCTTAATGACCTTTTCACCTAATGGTAATATAACATACCGATGAAAAATAAGTAAATAAACATACACAAAACACTGCCACTACAACAATAATTAAAACAGCCAGTACAAATCTTAAAATGTAACAGCAATAATCAACAACATGTATCATATTGCAAGGAAAGGTTTGGTTATATATTGACACGTGACTTTCCAAGTGGGTGGCGAGCATTTGGAAGAGAGAGAGAGACTTTCAATGCACAATTTCTCTCTTTCTCTCTCTCTCTCTCCACCACATGTTCACCACCCACTTGAGAAGTCACGTGTCTTGATGTAAGCAATATATACACTGCCTGTAACCCAAGACATGCTGCAGGTTGATTTTTTATAATAGAACCGACAAGACAGACGAACAGATACAAACAGATAGGAATGCATGGAAGCAGACAAACAGACAGGCAGAAAGACAGCCAAACAATTAGATATTATGCAATTACAACAGACAGACATGCAGGAATGGAGGCAGACAGACAAAGAGACAGACAAGAAAGGAGGCAGACAGACAGATAGACAGGCAGGATGGAGGCACAAACACACACACACACAGACACAGGCAGGCAGGATGGACACACACAGAGAGGGACAGGCAGGATAGAGGCAGACACACACACACACAAAGAGACAGACATACAGACAGACAGGATGGAGGCAGACACACACAAACAGACAGGCAGGATGGAAGCAGACACACACAAAGAAACACACAGACACACACCACTCAATAAGTGAGCTCCTCAAACGCCATATGTTAGATTAATTGAAACCCCAAATCCACACAGCATGGCGCAAAAACTGTCAAAAAGTCACCTGTGTTTTTACCGTCCGCAGTTTTGCCTCCTTGTGGCTAAAAAACAATAGCCAAGATTCCAAGAACAAGGAGGATACTTTTAGGTCACCCTGTCCGGTTAATCATGTGAGACTGAGGGAACACATTTTTTCTCGGCCCTGTAACAATGTCTTTAGGTACCAGGAACAAACTTCTGCACTGCGGTACCGCCTTGGCCATGCACGGCGTCTGCTACTTTCAATAACGCCGGGTGGTCTAGTGGGTTAAGGAGCTCTAACTCATTCTGGCCCATCAGGGTTTAAATCCATGGAGTGGTTCGGTTTTTTCTGCTCATATAATGCTACTCAGTGGTCCCGACTGGTCACCCTCACCTTAAAAGTCTGGCCAAAGCTGCCTTTCGGGGATGAGGAAGGTTTGTATAACCGGCCAGTGGAACCGGCCAGCTGCGGTACATCACTGCCACCACGTGAAGGCAACCCTCATCAGCATCCATGGCTCGGCAGTAAAGTTACGATCAAAACAGCCATATATATATATATATTTTTCTTTACGATACGAAACCATTCGAATCATAACGAGACTAAAAATTTGGAGAGATTTCGTAACATTCCTCAGCGATTTATTCTGATATTACATCTCGCCATCTTCACGTGTTACTGACGGGAATTATGTCGATACGAAAACTATAAATAGCAGACAAGATCCTGTTAGTGTGTAAATAAATCGCTAAGGGATCGGTGCTACGAAGCTGCATAATATGCCACTTAAAATACGGATCTTGTTTGGGCCTCGGTGCCAGGCTGGCTACTCACCTCTTCAGTCCGATGAGGTATTTTCTAGTTTATTAGCTCAATTTCAGACGATTTTATTCAGTTAAGGATAATTTAGAAACTGGAAGGGTTAGATATGGCCTTCATTTACCGCTTAGCTACAAGCGATGTGCCTAAGCTGAATAAAATCGTCGGCAAACAGCACGAAACTGAAAAATACCTTGTTGAACCGAAGGTGTGACCGACAGGGACATCGCCCTACCTATGCTGAATTCAAAGTTATAATTTTTCAACCTAAACATTAACTTCTCTTGTCAATTTACCTCACTGCCGATGCACCACAACTTGGTGTGTCCCTCGGTGACGTACAGACACACCACAGTCCCCTGAAGAAGCCAAGATTCACAAAAAATAATGCACACTGGTTTGACGGTCACACCCCCGCGCCATGGCGCAATCTCTTCTGATGATCGTGACTCGCACCGTCTTTTAAGATGTACCGAGTTCGAACATCCTCAATTTACGTTATCGGGCTAAAAACAAGTCTACTTATTTCATTTTATAACTAATTTAACATATCATATCTAATAACTATTCTTAAAAATACGTAAAGCAGTTAAAGAATGGCAAAATTTTCAAAATACCTGGAGTAAGACAATCCCATTGGCAGCATCACCTACGCTCCTAACCGTCTTCCTCCTTCAAATCCACCTGGTTCAAACATCCGCAGTTTAAGCTACCGGGCAAAAAACAAGCCTATTTACTATATTTCATAACCAGTTTAGCATATTACATCGAATTATAACTTTTAAAAGCAACAAAAATAGTTATTAAAAAGTAAAATATTCAGAATCCCTCCAGTAAGATATCACATTGGCGACATTGCCTCCTCTCCTTCAACCGTCTTCCTCCTTAAAATGCAATGAGTTTAAATATCCTTAGTTTACGATACCGGACAAAAAGGAAGCGTAAATGCTTGATTTAATAACGAATTTAACCCAATATACCTCAAAACCACTCTTAAAAATACGTACAACAGTTAGTTAACGCTATAATGATCACAGTCCCTGCAGCAAGACGATCACACTGGCGGCGTCACCTGTGCTTCCCGAATTCAAACATCTTCACTTTTCGATACCGGGTTAAAATCAGCCTGATTATTTCATTTTAAAATCTAATTTAATATACCACACCTAATTATTACTCTTAAAAATGTGCAGAGGTTAATGAAAGTTAAAACATTTATAATCGTCAACCTCCTACCATTTAAACCGTCTTCACTATACCTTGGTGTAAAATTGCCACCTATCTATCTGGAAAGCAGAGTAGTAATACTAGTAACGATACAATATGGTAGTAGTCACGAAAAAGTGCCATGAAAAAATGCAGAACAGTAGTACTGCCTTATTCTGCCACTGCACTATAGGAAACAAGCTCTAAATCACCGCCTAGTTAATTTGAACGAAAAATATAGTCCAAGCATCCTCGTTCTAGGACATGGCGTTAAAAAAAAAAAAAGCTTGATTACTTGAGAGGGACTCCTCGGATAGTGGAGCTGCCAGGTTATATATACGTCCCCTGGCTCCCCCCTTATTCCGCGAAAGGAGTACGGCGGACTGCAGGAGAGCAATTTAAGGCTGCAGTCCAACGGATTCACATTCAGATGAACTAGGGTTGCAACTACTACTACACGCAGCAACACAAAGCCTACGTTTATCACACTCGACAAACCGGTGATAAGATGGCTATGTGGAGAGGATGGACAGTGAGGGACTTATTAGGAGAGTGTATGTGAGTGGGGCGGAGGGGGAAGAGGACGGGGGAGACCGAGGATGAGATGAAGGGAAGGAGTACAGGTACTGTATATGGGGAAGAGGAAGGAGGAGACCGTGAATGAGATGGAGGGATTGAGTAGAGGTACTGTATATGGGGAAGAGGAAGGGGGAGACCGAGGATGAGATGAAGGGAAGGAGTACTGGTACTGTAGATGGGGAAGAGGAAGGGGGAGACCGTGAATGAGATGGAGGGATGGAGTAGAGGTATATGAGACGAGGAGATGTGGGATAGAGGAAGGGCAACGAAATGGCGGGGGAAGAGGCGAAATGGAGACAATAGGTTTGTGGCCAATAATTAACGGGAATAAGGCATCTGGCTACAGATATCTTTATGGTATTAATCACACGCGAAGACCCAACCTGTGAAAGTAACAAGTAGCATATGAAACACAGTAATATAAGACACAGAAGAGACAAAGACAACTTTTTTTTTATTCAACACTGGAGATCGCACACATCCAAAGACTCCAGGGTTTATAAAAGAATAACAGCCTAACATCCAGTGGTTTTAGCCACAAAAGTATAGTGTTAGTAGCGTTGTGTAACCGTAAACCACACACACACCTCTAACGCGCAAGGCCAACAATAACACAAAAGAAAATGTTAACGTATGATATGCCTATGCAAACAAAATCGCTAAGGATATGCTACGAAACCTGCCAAACCCCTGGAATACGGCCGTGTGACTGGAAGCAGAGGTGCCTGACTCCAGCTGTCCCGTTCCTGGAAACTTGCAGGTGCGAGTGGAAGTGAAAGTAAAGGAACATTGACCCATTAATGCCAGCAACAGTACGGAACATTATATATTTGAAATACGACACTGCTACTTCTTAATACTGATCTTTGTTTCCCCCCCTCTCTCTCTCTCTTACACACACACACACACACACACACACACACACAGACACACACACATTGACCTTTCCATGCTGTGTAATCAACCTCATCTCCGCTTAGCAATTTCTCTTAGAGAAAGAGAAAGGGGGGGGGGCTTGAGTGTGGGTCAGTACACTTGGCTACGGTGGTTGCCCTCTGCAGTACACGGAGGGAGGGTGAGGACTCTCACTCTCTCTCTCTCTCTCTCTCTCTGCCTACCTCGTTGTTCTTGCCATCCCCTGACGATTTAATTAATAAAATCGTCTGGTAATATGAACACAGTAAGAAAGGCGTCATGGAAGGTTGACTCCACCCTCCACTTTCTCCTTCCACACCTTCCCTCCCTCCCTACACCGCAATCTTACTTCCTCCACCCTCACCTCCACTCAACACTTCTTTAACTCCCCCCCCCCGTGTGTGTGTGTGTGTGTGTGTGTGTGTGTGTGTATACGAGAGAGAGAGAGAGGGAGGAAGTATAGATGGCAGAGTCCTTATTTCTTCTGTGCGCCATAAGTTCTTTGATTTCATGCTGGATTGGTCTGGTGTGGAGTCAAGAGGGAGAGAGGGAGGAAGGTTTGGTAGAGGGATAGAGGGGAGGGGGAGAAGATGGGCAGGGGGAGATTTGAGAGATGAATAGACAGACAGAAAGATAGACATCTAATTCTCTCTCTCTCTCTCTCTCTATTCTCAAAACTCGTTCCCAATCCTCTCATAACTTTGCTCTCCATCACAACTCTTTCTCTTGCCCCCTCCCACCACTCTCTCTCTCCACGTCGCTCACACATTCTCTCCCCAACTCTTTATTTCTTTTTCTCCCTTTCTGTTCCCTCCCTTCACTCTCTGTTCCACTCCCTCCACACACCCTCTCTCTATTCCCTCCACTCACTCTCTGAATTCTAACCCCTCACCTGTTTTTTTTTTTTTGGGGGGGGGGGGGAGGTAGTGGGAAGAGAAGAGGTTTGGTGAGGAAGAGACAGTGGGTAAAGAAAAAAAAATAGTGTTCCTCTTCACACTTAACACTTCTATACTCTCTCTCTCTCTCTCTCTCTCTCTCTCTCTCTCTCTCTCTCTCTCTCTCTCTCTCTCTCTCTCTCCTTCCTACACCCCCAACATCACCGCTCCGATCCGATATAACTTGGCCCAACTTCGAAAAACTTCCACAACCCTCTTTTTTTTCCAACTCCAGCGAAATGCCTGGGATCGCCCCAACTCTCACACCCAAAACTTCAGAATGACTCTCCCTTCACCAGTCGTAAACAAAAGGGAAAAAAAAAGTTGAAAAATATAAAAACTGGTGCGCCCTCCCGTTTGGTTTCTCCGTGTGCCATTTTCTTGATATTAACCCTAACACAGCCTACTACGCTCTTCTAAAACAGCCTATCCTACGCTCTTCTAACACAGCCTATCCTACGCTCTTCTAACACAGCCTATCCTACGCTCTTCTAACACAGACTATCCTACGCTCTTCTAACACAGCCTAACCTAATCTAACAACCTAACTCCTCCTATCCTAAGCCACCTTAACCTCACCTCTCCTATCCTAAACTAACTCCAACATAACCTTTTTTAACCTAAACCTAACATCGTCTAACTTGAGCTAACTTACCGGTAACATTACTTAATCTAACCTAACGTAACCCAATTCAATCTAACGTAACGATCTAACCTAACCTGACCACCTAGAGTAACGCCCTAACCTAACCTAACATTCACTAGTCGTAAAAAAAGAAGAAAAACGAGAGAAAACGTGTAAAAACTTATATTCCTCCCTGTCTCTCCAAGTGCCATTTTCCCGATATTTAAAAAAAAAAATAAATAAAAAGGATTCTCCTGTGTTTTTGGCACCAGTGACTGAGGTTAGTTAGTGCCGCTTGAATGCAGGGGGGCCTCTCTCTCTCTCTCTCTCTCTCTCTCTCTCTCTCTCATCTTAACCTACACAGCAAACATCATAAAAGAACTTACGACTCACTATCAAAAAGGGACATTTTCTCACAATTTACCGCACCGTTCATCAACCCCTTATTAATCTGCCATGTCAGCTTGTCACACTCTCGAATCTCAACTTCGGGACGTCACTAACTTGCCTAATTTCGCCACTTTGGTCGGTTTTTGCATGCTACGCTATTCAACTTTCGTCTTAACTGCTTTTCAACTCTCCCTCCCTCCCTCTTCCTCCTCATCTTTCCTTCCACACCCCTCTCACCTTCCCTCCTCCTTCCTTTCCATCCCACTCACTATAAAACCAACCAAGCCTATACCCTAAGCTGACCTAACCAAACCTTAACCCAATCCTCCCTGCCCAAAACACATGCAGTATCACCAATTAACTCACCATCGTCATCATCATCATCATCCAAAGCATCTAAATCTGTCTTCTGCCTTGAGAATGGCATCTAAGGGTGGCCTAAGAATGGAGAGCCAAGCTGAGACCTCTTCCTTTTTCTCTTCCTTTTTTTCACCTATCCTCACTCAGGCCAGTATTTTAAGTGGCTTTGGATATTTCGTAACACCTCTTCCTTTGCGATTTATTCTGCACACTACACCTCAATATCTTCTTGTCCGTTAGGAATGTAAGGTAGGTCGATAAATTAGACGACATAATAACATACAAGAGAATGTTGAAGTGTACTGTGCAGGCTAAATCGCCAAGGAAGGGGTGATAAGAATGCCACCAAAGACTAGAACGTGGAGCTAGTGCGTAGGAGTGAATCTCTCTCTCTCTCTCTCTCTCTCTCTCTCTCTGCCTACCTACCTATTTTCATTCATTCACTTATTTCCTTTTCTTTTCTTTTCATCACCTAATTCTTTTTCACTTCCCTACGTAAGTTTTGTTTCTTGTTTCTTTCTCAAAACCAAATAACCTTCTTCTATACCCTTATTTCTTCAGAGTTTTTCCCCTTTTTAGTAATATTGTTTTTTACCATCAGGTTCAACGTAACTCTTCTCTTATTCCATATTTTTTTTAGGAGGGGGGAGAAGGGAGTGTTTCTTCTTCATCGGCCTCCTATTTTTTTTTTTTATCAGATCCATCTCAACTTTCCTCAGGCTAGGCCCACACTTCTCTTTTTCTTATTTCTTTATTCCCTTTCTTCCTTCACCCTCATCCGGCGCCTAAATCTTTCCCTCGTCTTGGCTATGTTCTTCTGTAACTTATATTTTGCCTCTTCTTTCTTCAGCCCATAGCAGTTGGCGACGGTTAATCTCTCAACCTAATTTTCTTCCTTATATTTCTGGAGGGCTGATTTTTCTCTCTTCTTCACCACTTTCTTCCATACTCATTTCTTCTGCTGAGAGGCAGAGAGAGGAAAGATGTCGCTTTATCTTCACGAAACTAGCCCGGCTGACTTCTGTCCAAATTATCCATCAGAGCGAGAAAGGACGAGTTGGAGGAGGAGGGAGGAAAGGAAACAGGAGGAGGAGGAAGTAGAAGAGGAAGACGAAGAAGAAAAGGAGGAGGAGGAGGAGGTTATGCGATCAAAGCAAGAAGGGAGAGAGGATAAGAAAGTTATGGAGAGAGAGAGAGAGAGAGAGAGAG